>WSFP011577453.1:0-10590 GCA_009831015.1 Picea engelmannii
CATTCAGTGCCTATTCTCAATGCCCTCTTGGCAGAGCTCTATAGAACCCTTAGTGATTCTATCTCCTTCTGAACTCGAACCATAGTTCTTCTCCTCAATGCAACTCATGCATCTGCTCAATGTCTACCTAGCAGAGCTCTTCCAAAATCCCACATTGATTCTATCTTCTGTTGTGTTCTCCTCTACATAGTCTTACCTCCAAGGTATTCAACAACATTGAGGTTTCTCCCTGAGTTTAAGACTTTGGCTGGTGCACCCTCCTTTGTCCAAATTTCGTAGAGTCGTAAATGCACTCTATGAACTAGCTTTCAGAACCCATAGTGTTCTATCACACCCTCATGTCATGAAGCCTCAGAGAACCCCAAACCTAAAATCAAAGAACCCAAATGGTAGCAGAAACTTTCTGTCCCTACATATGCATACTAATACACATCTACATTATATAATGAACACATGAAATCATTCACACAACACAGAATGACATGCAGGAAAAACTGCCCTTTGTATTAACATGAAATGCCTCCTTTACAAGGTGTTCTTGAGCTTAGACCTTTTACAGAGTCTTGGCTCTTTTTTCTCCTCTATGCACACTAAAATTGACTTACTCAAAATAATATCTAAAAGATATTTTACATGAGGGGGCTCTTCGAACTCTTCCCTCCAAGCTACCTACTCTAATTCAATTACATTTAAATTTGCATTGAATGGGTTGTCTAGTCCAGATTGAAGCTAGATCTAGCCTTGCAACCATTAAAGGATACTTATACCTAACACCTGCTCAAATACATGGCTCTATGGCTCCACTGACTTACATACATTAATTACAAATTTCAAATATGAAAATCGTGAGGGTTGGCGCCTCTCTTCCATTAAATGCATGCTTTGAATGTGATGGATGGCTAGCGCATTGTTCGCTTTGGAGCGATGCTCCTACATCATACTCCTCTGCTGCAAAAATTCATGAGCTCTTGCTCATGAGCTCTCCCCCCTGGTTGTTGAAATCTTCATGGATCCCAAAAACCTCTTTGGAGTTGTCTCTATGCTCCTTCTCTCTATTGTTGTTGTTGCTGCTACTTCTGCTGCTTTGTTGTTGTTCCTATCTCTCTTTTTCCCAGCTTCCCCTTGCTGGCAGTCTCTATTGATATGATCAACAACTTTTTGATCTCATCGATAACCTTGTCCAACTACTGCAATGGTTGGCTCTGTCCTTGCAGCCTCCCTTGCTGAAATTTTTCTTTGAAAATGGGGAGATCATCGTGATCATCATCTTCTTCCCCTCCTGTGGCACTAAGTGTCCACTCTATTGTAGACTCCAATTCTGCATGCTCATTACTATATTTATGTTCAGCCTCTTCATATGACAGTGCTACTGCTACCATTCCTCTTTGTGTTGGATCAAGTCCAACCTCTCCCTACTGCTCTTTGGGATAGTATGCTCCTCCTGCATCTACTTCCATCTTGACTTGTTGGATGTGCATGCCCTACACCTTCACCCTTCTCTCCAGGGATTCAATCTACTCACATAGATTAGTAAAGCTCATGTTGTCTGCCTCCTCTTCTTCTGCTTCTGCTACAAGCTTCAATGTTGCAATCTCCTCAGCTTTGTGGCTGAATATGTTGACCCATTACTCAAAATTCTCTTCTTCTTCCTCTGCTTGGGAAAACATCAATGTCTATTCCAATGCTTCGATAGTCACAACTAGTTGTTCCTCTGTTGTTGCATCAACAACACACACTCTCACCTTAACTGGGCTATGTGGCAGGAATATTTCAATTCTCCCAATGGTTAGAATGGTCTTCTGATCCTCCTGCTGGATGGTGCAAGTTTTTTAACTTGTCATCATCTTCATTCACATGGCCTGTAAAACCACCTGAATCTTCACTTGTCATCACTCCTTGCTGATATGAACTCACTCCTGAGTTCATGAGACTCTCACATGGCCTCATCTACTCTCCCTTGCCCACCTGGCAATATGGGATTCCTGCCCTGCCCTCCTGACAGTCTATGAGATCCTCGGATCCCATCTCCTTTCCCATATGGCAATATGTATTTCCTTCATTGCATACATGGCAGTCTCTGAGATCTTATATTGATCTCTTTCTATTTCCCTACTGGAAATATGAATTCCCCTCACTGTCCTCCTAACAGTCTATGAGATCCTGGAATAATCTCATCTCATTGCCCTCCTGGCAATTGGGAATTTCCTCACTTCTCTCCTGGCAGTCTCTGCACACATGGCAGTCTCTAAGATCTTCAGTCGATCTCTGTTCATCCTTATTGTCATTGAGATTTATCCCAACCTCTAGTTCACATACCTGAACCATCTCTTCTTCATCGTTCCTAAGGCTTTCAGCATGCATCAACCATCCTCTTATCAACCTCCACTATCTTTTGGCCACCAATTCCTTGACTGGCCATTTTTCCTTTGACTTCATGGGCCATTCATATACACATCTTGACCTAGCATTTTGTTGCATCAGTAATGCCAAAATTTCTATCCTCACTCTGATCTCAATGAGTTCTTTGTCTCTTGCAGGGTTTGCCCACTGCTGGTGGTTCTTCTTTCCACTGCATGCATGGCCTTCAATAGCCATCTTGCTGCCTTCTGTATGCCTTCCTAAAAAACCTACTGCTGTCACTCTACACTCTTGAGTGCTTCCAAACTCTCTTCTACAGTCCTCCTGACTGCCTTCCTTGACTGTTGCCTACCTACAAACAATCACAACAGAGTTTCTAACACTCTATCTTCCTTTGATACCACTTTGTGCATATCAGAGTACTCCTTTCTCCTCTCACTTCCTCTGCCTGAAATATAAAAACCGAGTCAAGATATGATACCACAAATGGTGCATATCCCCCAACCCTTGGGCCAGATCCACTACAGGATCGTTCAAATCTCCTCCAATGAACCGAAATAGCTCTTCAGGCTTTTACTCAAAATCCCTTAACAAATTCGATCCACAGGTCCTTTCCCAAAAACCCTACTTGTGCCAACATATACCAGGCGAGAGTCTTCACCTCTTTGACCAAGCTAACAATTGCTTTTCAGGTTTCATGACTTTGTGAATCCCTGTGTCGAGGTTCTTGGTTCCTCGATCCACCGAAACCCGATAGGCCAAAATACCAAAAATAGATTTAATCATCGATTATCCCTTGACCCCCATCTCAGTCCATGTGACCACTTTTCCCCGTGAACGTAGAATTATTTCGGAACTTCGGGGTTTCCAAGGCTGAAATGCCTCGGTTCCTTGTCTTTAAGATTCCCGAAATCCCGAACCCGAATCTCTAAAATGCCACTCCCTGGTTTTGTCCTCCAAGGATTTCTTTTCCCTGGATTTTCGTGGCTCACCATTTTGTAGTTTCAATTGTCGAATTGCTCAGCTCTCTGTAGTAGAATCCTCAAATTGTTGAATTCTGAAATCCCGACACCCGATATGCCGAAAGGTTGGCCTTCTATCGCATTCTCAACACCTTCGGGATTTCACGTTTCTCGATCCCACGATGCAAGGTTCTCTCGGTCCCTTCTCTTTGGAATTCCTAGTATCTAAAATACCGATGTCACCTTCCTTTCGGGGATTTCCCCTAAATCTTAATTGTGTGCTCCTTTCTTGGAATTTCAGGATTCACAGTTTCGCGAATCCTCCACAACAAATGTTTCTCCTTCGACTTCCCGGTAGCTGAATCCATGATATTCCGAGATTTGAATTCTCAGTGGGCTTTCGGATGTCCGACACGCATCCTCCTACAAATGGGAGGCCATGATCCCCTCGTTGTTTTGGGACTTTCACTGTGAAGTGCCCCGATCTGTTGTCATTGAAATTCCCGAAATGTCAAATCCTGAATCCCCAAAATCCCAAATGTCTCTATCATTTCGGGAATTTGACAAGCCTCTGATCAGCTCATGTGTGAGCTTAACTCATGCACATATTCTCCCAGATTTGATGATGGTTTGCGATCTATGCAAGATCTGATAGCTTAGATCTTCTTCTCCTATGCACTCTTTCTTTGTCTCTACCTAGACGTAAACTTGCAACAGTCTAGATCTCGTCTTCTACTTGATCCGATGGTAAATCTGCTCCCTCTTGTGAGCTTTTGTTCCTTCCCGATCCTTGGAAGATTTCCCAATTATTAAAGACCTTGGTCTCTGCTTTCTCTGTGAACCCTGTATCCTCGTTCTCGCCAGCGTTCTTGAAGACGCTTTCTCTCCTGAGCTTCCTCAAACCAAAACCCTCCAAAAGGTCTGCTTTCAACATTTGAGATACTTCCACTCTCCCTCCTGAGCTTTGTTCTCTTTGAATCCTTAAAGGATTCTTTGACTTCTGTACTCCTTGTAGAGTCTCTACACACATGAAGGTGCTATCCGTCCTGAGCTTGTCTATTGTTCATACCTCTAAGGGACTTCACCATTTTTCCTTGTCCCTCAGATGAATAATATGATGCCCTCTTGAAAGTCTCTTGCTCAAGAAACTCCTTGCTGAGTCTATAGGGTGTTCAACAACCCTGTGAAGATCCTATTCCTTGGACACTTCTTTTGTTCCAGAACTCAAAAGAGTTCTTTCCTATGCAAATTGGCACTTACTCAATTCCCTCCTGGCAGAGCACCTGCAGAATCCCTCAGTAATTCTATTTCCCTTAATGAACTCAAACCAGAGTTCTGTCGTGCACCTACTCAATGCCCTCCTGGCAAAGCTTCCAGAATCCTCAGTGATTCTGATTTCTCTTTGAACCCACAATGGATTTTTCCTCTGCACTTTGTACCTGTGCTTAATTCCCTCCTGGCAGAGCTCTATATAACCCTCAGTGATTCTATCTCCTTCTGAACTTGAACCAGAGTTATTCTCCTCAATGCAACCCATGCATCTGCTCAATGCCCGCCTGGCAGAGCTCTTCCAGAATCCCGCAGTGATTCTATCTTCTGTTGTGTTCTCCTCTACGTAGTCTTACCTCCAAGGTATTCAACAACCTTGAGGTTTCTCCCTGAGTTTAAGACTTCGACTGGTGCAACCTCCTGGCACATCTTTGTCCAAATTCCGCAGAATCCAAAATGCACTCTATGCACTATCTTTTAGAACCCACAATGTTCTGTCACACCCTCATTGCATGAAGCCTCAAATAACCCCAAACCCGAAACCAAAGAACCTAATAGGTACCAGAACCTTTCTGTCCCTACAGATTCATACTAATACACATCTACAGTATATAATGAACACATGAAATCATTCACACAACATAGAATGACATGCAGGAAAAAATACCCTTTGTATTAACATGAAATGCCTCCTTTACAAGGTTTTCTTGAGCTCATACTTTTTACAGAGTCTCGGCTCTTTTTTCTCCTCTATGCACACTGAACTTGAATTACTCAAAATGAGATCTAAAATATCTTTTACATGAGAGGGCTCTTCGAACTCTTCCCTCCAAGCTACCTACTCTCATTCAATTACATTTAAATTTACATTGAAAGGGCTATCTAGTCCAGATCGAAGCTAGATCTAGCCTTACAACCCTTAAAGGCTACTTCTACCTAACACCTTCTCAAAGGCATGGTTCTATGGCTCCACGAACTTACATACATTAATTACAAATTTCAAATAATAAAATCGTGAGGGTTGGTGCCTCTCTTCCATTAAATGTGCACTTTGAATGTGCTGGCTGGATGGCACATTGTTGGCTTGGGAGCGATGTTCCTGCATCATACTCCTCTACTGCAAAAATTCATGAGCTCCTGCTCATGATCTCTCCACCCTGGCTATTGAAATCCTCCTGGATCCAAAAAAACTCTTTGGAGTTGTCTCTCTGCTCCATCTCTTTGTTGTTGTTGTTGTTGCTGCTTCCGCTGCTTTTTTGCTGCTATTGTCTCTCTTCTTCCCAGCTTCGCCTTGCTGGCAGTCTCTGTTGATCAGATCATCAGCTTTTATATCTCATCGATCAACTCATCCAATTGTTGCAATGGCTGGCTCTGTCCTTGCAGCCTCCTCTACTAAAATTTCTCTTTGCAAATGGGGAGATCATCATGATCATCATCTTCTTCCCCTCCTACGACACTAAGTGTCCACTCTGTTGCAGACTCCAATTCTGCATGCTCATTAGTGAATTTATGTTCAGCCTCTTCATCTAATAGTTCTACTTCTACCATTCGTTTTTGTTTTGGCTCAAGTCCAACCTCTCCCAATTTCTCCTTGGGCGAGTATGCTCCTCTTGCATCTGCTTCCAATTTGACTTATTGGATGTGCATGCCCTGCACCTTCAGCCTTCTCTCCAGGGCTTCAATCTACTCACACAGATCAATAAAGCTAATGTTGTTTGCTTCCTCTTCTTCTGGTTCTACTCCAAGCTTCAATGCTGCAGTCTCCTCAGCTTCGTGGCTGAATTTTGACCCATTCCTTGGAATGCTCTTCTTCTTCCTCTGCTTGGGAAAACATCAATGTCTGCTCCAATGCTGTGATAGTCATAGTTGGTTGTTCCTCTATTTTTGCATCAACAACACACGCTCTCACCTTAACTGGGCTATGTGGCAGGAATATTTCAATTCTTCCAATGGTCAGAATGCTCTTCTGATCCTTTGTTGGATGGTGCAAGTTTTTAACTTGTCATCATCTTCATTCACATGGCCTATAAAACCTCCTAAATATTCACTTTTCAGCACTCCTTGCTAATCTGAACTCACTCCTAAGCTCATGAGACTATCACATGGCCTCATTTTCTCTCCCTTGCCCACCTACAAATATGGGATTCCTGCCCTTCCCTCTTGACAGTCTATGAGATCCTTGGATCCCATCTCATTGTCCATCTGGCAATCTTTATTTCCTTCTCTGCACACATGGCAGTCTCTAAGATCTTATATTGATCTCTTTCCATTGCCCTGCTGGAAATATGAATTCCCCTCACTATCCTCTTGACAGTCTATGAGATCCCACAACGATCTCATCTCATTGCCCTCCTGGAAATTGGGAATTTCCTCACTACGCTCCTGGCAGTCTGTGCACACATGGCAGTCTCTGAGATATTTAGTTGATCTATGTTAATCCTTAATGTCACTGAGATTTCTCCTCGCCTCTGGTTCACATACCTGAACCATCTCCTCTTCATCATTCTTGAGGCTTTAAGCATGCCTCAACCATCCTCTTATCAACCTCCGCTGTCTTTTGGCCACCAATTCCTTGACTGGCCATTTCTCTTTTTTTTCCATGGTCCATTCATATACCCATCTTGACCTAGCATTATGCTGCATCTGTAATGCCATAATTTCCATCCTCGCTCTGATCTTGAGAAGTTCTTTGTCTCTCATAGCATTTTCCTGTTGTTGGTGGTTCTTCTTTCCACCACATGCATGGACTTCAGTAGCCATATCACTGCCTTCTATCTGCCTTCCTGGAAAACCTGCTACTTTCACTCTACAATCTTGAGTGCTTCCAACCTCTCTCCTATAGTCCTCCTAACTGCCTTCCTTGACTGTTTCCTACCTTCAAACAATCACCAAAAAGTTTCTAGCACTCTGTCTTCGTTTGATACCACTTTGTGCATATCAGAGTACTCCTTTCTCCTCTCTCTTCCTCTTCCTGAAGTATAAAAACATAGTCAAGCTCTGATACCACAAATGGTGCCTATCCCCCAACCCTCGAGCCATATACACTATAGGATCATTCAAATCTCCTCCAGTAAGATGAAATAGCTCTTCGGGATTTTACTCAGAAACCCTTAACAAATTCGATCCACAGGTTGTTTCCCGAAAACCCTACCTGTGCCAACATATACCAAGCGAGAGTCTTCACCTCTTTGGCCAAGATAACAATTGCTTTTCATGTTTTGTGACTTCGCGGATCCTTGTGTGGAGGTTCTTGGTTCCTCGATCCCCCAAAACCCTATAGGCCGAAATAACAAAAACAGATTTAGCCGTCGATTAGCCCTTGACCCCCATCTTGATCCATGTGACCACTTTTCCCCATGACCGCAACCTTCTTTCAGAACTTCGGGGTTTCCAATGCTGAAATGCCCCAGTTCTTTGTCTTCAGTATTCCCAAAATCTTGAACCCCGAATCTTCGAAATACCACTCCCTGGCTTTCTCCTCCAAGGATTTCTTTTCCCTGGATTTCCGCATCTCATGATTTCGGAATTTCAATTATAGAAGTGCTCGACTCTCTGTAGAAAAATCCCTGAATTATCGAATTCTGAAATCCCGACACCCAGTATGCCTAAAGGTTGGCCTTCTATCGTGTTCTCAACACCTTCAATATTTCTTGTTTGGCGATCTCGCGATGCAAGGTTCTCCCGGTCCTTTCTCCTTGGACTTCCTAGTATCCAAAATACCGATGTCACCTTCCTTTCGGGGATTTCCCCGAAATCTCAACTATGTGCTCCTTTATCGGAATTTTAGGATTCGCGGTTTCACGAATCCTTCGCAACAAATGTTTCTCCTTCAACTTCCCAGTAGCTAAATCCCTGATATGCCGAAATATGAATTCTCGGTGGGCTTCCAGATGTCTGCCACGCGTCCTCCTACAAAAGGGTATCCAAGATCCTCTCACTATTTTGGGATTTTCACTATGTTGTGCCCCGATCTCTTGTCATCGAAATTCCTGAAATGTTGAATCCTGAATCTTCAAAATCCAAAATGCCTCTATCATTTCAAGACTTTGATGAGCCTCTATCATTTCATGTGTTAGCTTAACTCATGCACATCTTTTCCCAGATCTGACGATGGTCGACGATCTGTGCAAGATTTGACGACTTAGATCTTCTTCTCCTATGCACTCTTCTTCTGCCACTACTTGGACGTAAACATGCAATGATCCAGATCTCCTCTTCGACTTGATCTGACGGAAGTTGTGCTCCCTCTTGTGATCTTTTGTTTCTTCCTGATCCTTGGAATATTTCCCAATTATTAAAGACCTCGATCTCTGCTTTCTCTATGAACCCTGTATCCTCGGTCTCACCTGCATTCTTGAAGACGCTTTCTATCTTGAGATTCCTCAAACCAAAACCCTCCAAAAGGTCTCCTTTCAGCCTCTGCGATACTTGCACTCTCTCTCCTGAGTTTTGTTCTTTTCGAATCCTTAAAATATTCTTTGACTTCTGTACTCCTTACAGAGTCTCTGCACGCATGAAGGTGCTATCCATCCTGAGCTTGTCTGCTTCTTAGACCTCTAAGGGACTTCACCCTTTTTCCTTCTCCCTCAGATGAAAAATTTGATGCCCTCTTGACAGTCTCTTGCTCAAGCAACTCCTTGTTGAGTCTACAGGGTGTTCGAAAACCCTGTGAAGATCATGTTCCTTGGACACTTCTTTTGTTCCAGAACTCAAAAGAGTTCTTTCCTATGCAAACTGGCACTTTCTCAATGCTCTCCTAGTGGATCTCTTGCAGAACCCCTCAGTGATTTTGTTTCCCTTAATGAACTCAAACCAAAGTTTTGTTGTGCACTCTAGCACCTACTCAATGCTCTCCTGGCAGAGCTTCCAGAATCCTTAGTGATTCTAATTTCTCCTTGAACCCACAATGGAGTTCTCCTCTGCACTATGTGCCTGTTCCCAATGCCCTTCTGGCAGAGCTCTATAGAACCCTTAGTGATTCTATCTCCTTCTAAACTCGAACCAGAGTTCTTCTCCTCAATGATACCTGTGCATATGCTCAATGCCTGCCTGACAGAGCTCTTCCAAAATCCCGTAGTGATTATGTCTTCTATTGTGATCTCCTCTACATAGTCTTACCTCTAAGGTATTCAACAACCTTGAGGTTTCTCCCTGAGTTTCAGACTTCGGCTAGTGCACCCTCCTGGCGTGTCTTTTTCCAAATTCCATAGAATCGGAAATGCACTCTATGCACTGGATTTCAGAACCCCCAGTGTTTTGTCACACCGTCATGGCATGAAGCCTCAAAGAACCCCAAACCTAAAATCAAAGAACCCAACAGGTAGAGGAACCTATCTATCCCTACAGATGCATTCTAATACACATCTATAGTATATAATGAACACATGAAGGAATTCACACAACACAGAATGACATGCATGAAAAACTTCCCTTTGTATTAATATGAAATGCCTCCTTTACAAGGTGTTCTTGAGATTAGACTTTTTACAGAGTCTCGGCTCTTTTTTCTCCTCTATGCACACTGAACTTGACTTACTCAAAATGATATCTAAAAGATATTTTACATGAGGGGTCTCTTCGAACTCTTCCCTCCAAGCTACCTACTCTCATTCAATTACATTTAAATCTACATTGAATGGGTTGTTTAGTTTAGATTGGAGCTAGATCTAGCGTTACAACCATTAAAGGCTACTTCTACATAAAACCTTCTCAAAGGCATGGCTCTATCGCTATAGGACATTACATACATTAATTACAAATTTCAAATATGAAAATCGTGAGGGTTGGCGCCTCTCTTCCATTAAATGCGCTCTTTGAATGTGTTGGCTGGCTAGCGTGCTGCTGGGTTCAGAGCGATGCTCCTGCATCAACCCTTCTAGGATAAATTGGTAGTCTAGGGCCTATTAGACCTCCCCATGCTAATTCTCAGGGGGACCTAAATTTTACATTTCATCAGTAAAAAAAATGGGGTGCTCATTCTCGACTCGGTCCTCTAGCAAGT
>WSFP011577460.1:0-10590 GCA_009831015.1 Picea engelmannii
GCCTCCTTCCAGTTGCAGCTGGAAAACAAAGGAAGTTGGTGCTTCCAATGAATGTAATTCTTCAAGACATATAAGAAAAAACATTATGTGGTTTTCTCCTGATTTGGGTTTCCACGTAAAACATTGGTGTACTGTGTATGTGTGTGATTGTTCTTTTCTTATTGCTCATTATTGGATAATAATACTACTTTGATATAACACTTGGATCAATTTGGATAAAAAAGATTATAATTGCACTATTACTGATTCACCCCCCCCTCTCAGTAATCCAACAACCTTTTGAACTCACGAGGGTCATTATGAGTTTTTGGTCATGCCCTTTGGCCTGTGTAATGCCCCCTCCACATTCCAAAGCCTCATGAATCATGTCTTGCATCCTTTTCTCCATCATTTTGTCTTAGTTTTCTTCGATGATATTCTCATCTATAGTAAAACTTGACCATCTCATCTTTCCCGTGTGGTTCAAATTCTCCATCTACTCTCGCAGCACCAAATTTTCCCCAAACAATTTAAATGTGCTTTTGGCGCCTCATAAGTCGAGTACTTGGGTCAGCTTGTTGGCAAGTCTGGTGTTAGGGTGGATCCTACAAATATTGAAGCTATGCAATATTGGCCTCACCCAAAGACTCTCAAAATCTTGCGTGGATTTCTTGGTTTACCATGTTATTATCGCAAGTTTGTTAATAATTATGGAAAGATTGCAAAACCTCTCACTGCTCCTTAAAAATAATTCTTTCACTTGGACTCCAAAAACTACTCAAGATTTTCAAACCTTGAATATGGCCATGTGCACCACTCTAATCCTTGCTCTTCCTGATTTCACAAAGACCTTTGTCCTGGAATGTGATGCTTCCAGGAAAGTAATTAGTGCGGTCCTTATGCAAGAGGGTCAACCTTTGGACTTTACTAGAAAACAACTGTGAGAGAGAAATTTGGGCAAATCAATCTATGAAAAATAAATGTTGGCTATTTTGCATTCTGTGGCTCTTTGGCACTCTTATCTACTCGGGCAATGCTTCCAAATTAAGACAGATCATCAAAGTCTCAAGTATTTTCTGAAACAATGCCTTTCCTCCCCCGAGCAACAAAGATGGGTGACTAAGCTCTTTGGATATGATTATGAGATCATTTACAAGAAAGGAAAAAACAATGTGGTTGCTAATGCACTTTACAGAAAATATGAAGATGAAGGGTCCCTTTTTTCTCTCTCCTTCATTGTACCAGATTGGCTCCAAGTTGTTCGTCAGGAATGGCTACAAGATCCCAAAAGTTCGCATATGATACAACAATTGCAGTCCAATGCTCCAGTATCCCAAGGGTACTCTTGGCTCAATGATGAGCTTCGATACAAAGGTCGTTTGTATTTAAGTACATAGTCAAAACTTAAATCCACAATACTTTCTGAGCTTCATGATACACCCATAGATGAGAATTCAGGGTTTACCAAAACCTATGACAAGGTCAAATGTTCTTTTTTCTGGGATGGTATTAAACAAGATGTTCGCAATTTTGTGGCTGAATGTGATGTGTGTCAACACAAGAAGGGTGAAAAAGTCAAATCTCCTGGCACACTACAACTTCTTCTGATTCCACCTGCTATTTGGCGGGATATTTCTATGGATTTTATTGTAGGCTTACCTAAATCGGGCAATAAATCAGTCATCATGGTGGTAGTTGATCATCTTTCCAAGTATTCTCATTTCTATGCTCTTCAACACCCATTTAAAACATCCACTGTGGCTCAAATTTTCATGGATCAGGTCTTCAAGCTTCATGACATGCCGCATTTTATTGTCTCTGACCGCGACCCAACTTTCACCAACAATTTTTGGCAAGAACTGTTCAAACTCGAAGGCACCCAATTGCATCTCAACACAACTTATCATCCCTAGACTGATGGTCAAACTGAAGTGGTCAACAAGTGTTTGAAAACATATTTGAGGTGTTTTGCATCGGAAAGGAAAAATCAATGGGCTCAATGGTTACCACTAGCTTAATGGTGGTACAACACTTCTTACCATACAAATACCTACATGACTCCTTTTAAAGTGATATATGGACAAAATCCACCTTCAATTATCTCATATTTTCTAGGTGTCTTGAAGGTCTAGGAAGTTGACCAAACACTTACAGTTCGAGAGGCTATTCTCTGTACCCTCAAAGAGAATTTGGTCATGGCCCAGAATTGCATGAAGCAACAAATAGATCAATGTCACTCTGAACGTCAATTTGTAGAAGGGGATCATGTGTTTCTTCGACTGCAACCTTACAAGAAAAATTACCTCAAGGATGACCATTGTCAGAAACTGGTGCCCAAATTTTATGGTCCTTATACCATTATCAAGCAGGTGGGACAGGTGGCCTATCAGTTAGCTTTTCCTAGTCATTCTAAGCTCCATCCCGTTTTTTATGTTTCCTGTTTAAAGAAGGTGATTGGAATTAAGTGCTAAACTCAAACCAACCTTCCCGAGTTGGACGAAGAAGGCTCCATTTGGATACAACCACAAATAGTTTTGGACCAGTGTGAGTGTTGTCTGCATTAAAAAAACATCAAGGAAGTGTTAGTCCAGTGGAAAGATACAACTCCAACGGATGCCACTTGGGAACCAAATACTATTCTGCAACAATTTACTCATCTCAAGCCTTGAGGACAAGGTTGTTTTTAAAGGAGAGGACATGTTAGGGACCTAACCCCTCACGTAGGTAGAATAGTATATTTCCATGTAATAAAGGTCAATATTAATAAGGCATAGAAATAAGGAAGAATAAGTCCAATGTAAGAAGACCTAATAGAAGCTTCCCCTTCTAGAAGGATCTTCCTCTAGATTGTTCTTTTGATAGGCATATTTAGTATAAATAGGAGTCGAGGGTATAATAAGTTTTGTCTTGGATATTATTGTAATAGAGCTATGCTTTGCTGAAGTTTTCCCCTTTAAAGAGGCAAGTTAACATTGCTCTTAGTAATCAAAGTGCTCTTTCTGGTATCATTTTGGTATTATTGTGGTGTTGTTTTGGTTATATTGTTGTTCATTTGCCATTTCTAGCTATTTATTTCTGTTCTGTATACTTTTTTATATCTATAATATTACAAACAAGTACGCCCTCCTCTCCTAAAGAAATGCGCCCAAGCTCTCCTCCTCTTCTCCTCTTCTCACAAGTGAAAAATGAGTCTCATAAATGCACTATACCTTATGGCGAAACCCTAAAAGATCAATGGACTAGATCCAATCTAGCCAAGTGTAATATCCCTAGGCCGAACCCAATTGTAAATGTAAAATGCCAATGTACTTAAGCCGGTTAGCTATTTGATATCATTTTTTGTATGCACCTTTCATGGCATAGTGCACACATGTACTGCATAGTAAAATGATGAAGTGTGCATATTCCAGGATACCGCGTGTAACAACTTAAGTGCGTGCAAATTTGATGCTATGGAGCCTTTGTGTATATGATGTGTTTTATAGTCTGGTGAGCCAGTTATTATAAGCTAGTATGCTTATGTTTTGAATTAGGCTAGAGAGCCTAGATGTTAAAGGCCAGTGCGCCTATTTTTGTATATGTCTCACCATTAATATAAAATACATCGCTGCGTGCATACCAACCACGATAAAAGAGTATGGGGGACTAAAATCCACTAGTTAGGGAAAGGGGGGAGCAAAATTTAATAAAAAGTGCTAAGCTAGGGAGCTTAAGCCAAAAAGGAATATTATATTAATATTTCTTAAAGTATAAAGTATGGATAATTATTTTATCCTAAGTTGTAAGGATGGGGACAAGTGGGACAAAGTAGCTTCCAACATGACAAGTGTCAAGTTGGGGACATGCATACATATTGTTTGGACTTAGTTCATTTTCGGATTCATTCCTTCCATCAGGGGGTGATTCCAGTAAAGCATTTCATCATTACTCACACACTCATTGAGCTATCCTCCATACCTTCCCGTCAATGCACCTAAACCTGTATTCATAACCATACTTGTTTGGGGTAGCTAGTTAGCTTGGGAGTTGGACTGAAGAAGCAAGTTTTCAGGCACGTGGGATATTGAAGAGGCGAGTTGTCAGACCCGTGAGAAATTTCTCTTTGGGTGAGAATTGTTGGGAATTGATTTCTTGAAGGTGATAAACTACAACTACATGGATCTGAGACTTCCTATCCGACCTCTTGCTGAATCCTGGAAAGGATGTGGGGCAGCCGAAGGACTGTTGAGCAGAGAAGGGGCATAGTTCCTGGGGTGGGACAGGCATGTGGGGAATGAGGGATTGTAGGATGTTAGTTTGATTTGACACATGTGACGAAGTCTTTCCTATTGTCTATGATCCATCAACCTAGTTAGGAACCCCTTTACTCGGGTGAAGTTTAGTCCCATCTCGGGGGTGACCCATTGTTGAGCGTGATGAGAAGTGTGGTCTAAGGTTGGGAGGTTCGTGGAAGGTTTTCACACAGTTGGTGCTATTCTTACCAAGATAAGTTTCAATTGTGTGATAAATTTGCATGCTGCATTATTATCTATGTGTTTAATTTTATGGGTTTATCCTATGTGTGGTTATAACTGCCTTTATATTTATGGGTATTGCCTGCATATGCTGCATGTATATTTTTACAGTCATTTCCGTGTGAATCTGTGCATTTACAATATGTATTTGTATGTTTATGTTTTATATATAAAATCTGCAAGAGTTCTCTGTGTATATGTTTTAATAGCATGCAGTTCGAAAATTTTATGTGGCATAACTCAGTTGGATGCTTGGTATGTTGCAATATGTTGAGCAAAGAACAAAAGTGTTTTATGGAATAGCATGGCCTGACATGGGTGGTCGAGGATGTTACAATATGGTATCAAAGCTTCAGTTTTCAACACTGAGCCTGTATGGGCTGAGTAAGTTGAGTTGAAGCGAAATTTCACGGAGGATTTATTTCGAAGTGGCCAAATTTCGAGTTGCAGAGTGTCCATGGTAAAAAGTAACAATTGCTCAGAATTGGGAAAAATACCCCATTTCTGTTGTTACATTCATGGAAAAATTGAGAAATTTGGCCGAGTGGTGAGGTATTCATGATTTAATATCTGTTCTAGCAAATGAAGACCTGGAATTGGTCGAATTTGAAGTTATAGTGAAGCCATGATAGATGGAGCGAGTTTTGTAATTAAAATTCTCATTTCATGAATTGAGTGTGGGAAAAATCGATTCTAGAAATGTCAACCCACAATGATTGTTGTTGTAGAGGTTGAATTGGTGTTATCGAGTTGAAATTGAGCAAATTTCATAGTTGTAGAATGTCTATGGTAAAAATTGGGGAAAAAGTTAAGCAAAAGGCCCAAATTTCTGCAACAGAATTCACAAGGAATCGATGCACATAAAAATGAATGTGCGTAGGTGGGCGCACTAAAAATGTATGATGCGTAGTGAAAATCTTGTGATATGTAAAATTTGGCATTGCGCAGAAAAATATTGGCGTGCGGGTACGTGCTCTAAAATTTGTCTCTATGCAAAAAAATGTTGGTGTGCGCTTACGCGCGAAAAAATGTTGGTGTGCGGGTGCACGCACTAACTTTTGGCACCGCGTGGAAAAATATTGGTGTGTGGGTGCACGCACAAAATTTTGGTGCCGGGCGGAAAAATGTTGGTGTGCGGATGCGCGTGCTAAATCTAGCATTGCATGGTGAAGATTGAGTGATGCATGCGTAATACTGGCGTGCGGTGTGCATACACATAATAAGGTGTGTGCGATCTGCACACACATAGTAATGGCGCACGTGGTGTGCACAGTATTGGTAGAGCGCAGAGAAAGTTTGTTGGTGCGCGCACAATGTGGGTATATGTTGCCGCCCAACAGTTTAGTTAATGGTGCGCGCAGAGTATTGGTGCGCGGTGGGGGCGTACACAAATTTGGCATGGTGCAATGCATAGAATGAAATGCGCACGGAATATCAACGCGCCATACAAATTTTTTTTTGCATGCAATAGGTAATAGTGCAAGAACCAAAATTTTGTGCGGTGGATATTGGCGTGCGACACAAAAGTAGTGCGTGCCAGTTATTGGTGCGACAGAGAAGTGATGCACAATGGTTATAAGTGCGCAGAGAATTATTTACCTTGTGATGTCACTGCACATGGTAAATATGGGTGTACAGGTTTAAAATTGTGCATGCAAAGTTGTTTGGAGGGTGAACAACAACGGAAAACCAACGAATTTCTGTGACATTTTATACAGTTTGAACGCCATATTTTTGCAGCATGTTTTTGAGGCCCTTAACAACATTTTTCGGTACTAAAAAACCACGAGAATAGAGTGTACCAAGGGACTATTTTTCTCTATAGCTCAAATAAAAGAGCTCGGAGAGAGCTTTCTAATGGTATAAACCGTTCGTCAAACAAATATTTTATGAGAAAGTTACAACACAAACAATGGAAGGTAAATTTTAAGACCCAACTAATTTCAAAGAGTCATAACTTTCTGCTCCAGAATCAGATTGAGGCGTAGGAGCAGTCAATGGAAATATATTGAACCATAGAATAAAGTCCTAGAGCTGAATTAAATTTTTGGGCATGTTAAAAATGTTTAATATCGAAAATAATGTACCTGTAGTATTCTAGACCAAAAACATGAATATGGTAGAAACCATTAAAAATTTACAGAAGGATGTCCAAAGACATAAAGATGATAATGAAAGGCTTATGAGATCCAAGGAGCAACAGGAGGACTTCAACATGAAGTTAATGCAGAGCTTGAACAAAATAGAAAAGAAATTGGATAAGGAGAGTGGCTCAAGCAAATCAGGGAGTCATAGGTCTCCTGATGAGAAAAAAAGAACAAGAAGTGTTAGCATACATGAGCATCACTCCCCGAGGAATTCCAATAAGAGAGCACACAACAACTCAATTCCATCCCCTGTCAGGAATCATAAGAGGTCTAGGGTAGATGAGCTACGAGGAGAAATGAACAAAATAAAACCTCCTACATTTGATGTTGAGCATAAGAAGGATGAAGATGCAGAGACATGGATGCTAGGCATGAGGAAGTATTTCCAAATTCATAATTATTCTTCTCATGTAGAAGGTAGAATTTCCATCTATCAACTCAAGGGAAAGACATCCATGTGGTGGGATCATCTTGTGTAGGTGCAACACATTAAAGAGAAAAGTGTTGGAGAGAATTAAAGAAGTATTTTGAGAAGAAATACTTGTCTAAAAGATACTATGACAAGAAAATGAAAGAGTTCTTTGAACTCAAGCTTGGGAGTATGACCATAGATGAATATGAAAGAATGTTTTTAGAACTGATGAAGTGATTTTCCTTCATCAAGGATGAGACAGTTAAGATTTAGAGGTATTTGAGTGGATTTCCATCATTCATCAGTGACAAAATACAATATGATGATCCCAATACGTTGGAGGAGACCATAAGGCGAGCTAAATGCCTATATGATAAAAAAAAATCAAGGCCAATTTTCCAAAAAGCATGGGAAGAAAAAAAGAAATTCAAGATGGATTAGAGGAAGAAGGGAACTAAGCCACCATTCTTCAGAAATAATCCTCAGGGACAACCAACTTTCAGAGAACCTAGAGCGATTGAGGCAGGGGGTCAAAGGCTAAGGTAACCACCTATTCAATGTTGGAGTTGTAAAGGAGATCATATGTTCAGAGATTGTCCTCACATAGGTGAAAAAGTGAGGACTGTTCATAATGTACAACAAGCTGAAACAATGGAGGACATGGGCATAAATGTAACAAGGATCTATGCAGCCATGGACAACAAGCAATCTAATTATCAGTCACATATGATTGAAGAAGAAGGTATGATCAACAACCAAACCATTTCTATTTTAATTGATTTGGGAGATAGTCATAGTTATATAGATCCTAAGATGGTGGAAAGTTTGCATTTTCCAAGAAGCAAACATGAAAAATCTTGGTTGGTGTAGATGGCTACCGGAGCTAAAAGAAAAGTTAATGAGATGGTTAAGTCATGTGTTATGGACATGAATGGACTGAACACTAGGGCATATTTGAACATCTTGCCTTTAGGTTCCTATGGTTGTTTAATTGGGATGGATTGGTTGGACCAACATCATGCTATCCTAGACTATCATAAAAAGGTATTTACTTGCTTGGATAAGGAAGGGAACCTAAGAAAAGTGCAGGGAATTCCCAGGGCAGTAACCATCAGAGAAATTTCAGCATTGCGGTTGAAGAAATGCTACAGAAAAGGGTGTCAAATATTTGCAGCTCATATGGAAGAGACACCTAAAGATAAGGTGCCAAATTTGGAAGATCATGTAGTCGTGGAATATTTTGAGGATGTGTTCAAGGAGGTACCAGGACTACTCCCAAAGAGAGATATTGATTTCTCTATAAATTTAATGCCTAGAGTAGCTCTAGTGTCAAAAAATCCTTACAGAATGAGTACACCAGAGCTGAAGGAGTTGCAAATGTAGCTTGAAGAACTTCTGAAGAAGGGGTATATACACCCAAGTGTGTCACCTTGGGGTGCCCCAGTCTTGTTCATGAAGAAGAAAGATGGGACATTAATATTGTGCATTGATTTCAGACAGTTGAATAAAGTGACTGTAAAGAACAAGTATCCGTTGCTAAGGATTGATGATCTCTTTGATAAATTGAAGGATGCAAATATATTTTCAAAGATAGATCTCAGGTCAGGATACCATCAGGTAAGGATTAAAGAGGAAGAAATTAGAAATACCACCTTCAGGGCAAGGTATGGTCATTATGAGTTCACAATGATGCCATTTGGGTTGTCAAATGTACCAATTGTTTTTATGTGCTTAATGAATGGTGTTTTCTGAGAATATTTAGAAAAGTTTGTCATTGTCTTTTTGGATGACATCCTTGTATATTCCAAGTTGGAAGAAGAGCATGGAAAACACTTGAGGATGATATTACAAGTATTACGAGAGCATAAGTTGTATTCGAAATTGAGAAAGTGCTCATTTTATCAGAAGCAAATTCATTATTTGGGACATATCATTTCAGAGGATGGGATAACAGTGGATCCAGAGAAGATAGAAGACATTAGAGAATGGTTAGCGCGAAAGAACATGACATAGCTTAGATAATTCATGGGCCTTGCAAAATACTACAGGAGATTTATTGAAGGATTCTCAAATATTGCACACCCAATCACTTCCTTACAAAAGAAGGGTGTGAAGTTTCAGTGGACATTGGATTGTGAAAAGAGTTTCCAACACTTGAAACAAATATTAACAAGTTCTCCAATAATAAGGATTGTAGACCCAAATGAAGACTTCATTGTATGCACAGGTGCATGTAAAGAAGGACTTGGTGGAGTCTTCAGTCAAAATGGGTTTTTTATATGTTATGAATCAAGGAAGTTAAAGGAGCATGAAAGACACTATGCCACTCATGATTTGGAGTTTCCAGCCATAGTGCATGCCTTGAGGAAATGGAGACACTACCTCATGGAGAAAAGGTTTGAGCTGAGGACAGACCATAATGGTTTGAAATATTTATTTGATCAACCAATTCTAAATGTTAGGAAAAACAGATGGTTAGAATTTCTAAGTGAATATGACTATGATATAAAACATATCAAGGGGAAAGAGAAAAAAGTGGCTGATGCACTTAGAAGAAGAGTGCATGAATTGCATGCTACAACCATTAGCATGTACCAATCAGATTTGAAAGACATAATTATAGAGACTGCCAAATCAGATTTGAAATACAAGGAATTAGTGGCAAAATTACAGCAAGGTAATTTGCAGTAGAAAATTGAAGAATTCAAGCTAGATAATGATGAGATTCTCATGTACAGGGGCATAATTTATGTACCATGAAATGAAAAATCAGATATTGAGAGAAATGAATAATCTACCTTATGTTGGGCACCCAGGTTATCATAAAACTATAGCAGCCGTCAAGAGCCAATATTATTGGCCGAGAATGAAGAAAGAAGTTGCTGATTTTATTTCCAAATGTTTGGAATGTCAAAAGGTAAAGGATGAGCATAGACACCCAACTGGTTTTCTACAACCATTACCCATTCCTTAGTGGAAATGGGAAGTTGTAACAATGGATTTCATCACCAAACTTTCCAGAACAAACAAACAACATGATTGTTGGCAATTTCAGCTATCAGAAAGCAAATCAGCGTATACTTGTCATTGATGGCAAGAATGTGTGGTCGCAGTGATGAAAATAGCATTGAATAACAACGCAATAATAATCGAGAGGAGAAGAGACAGTGATCATTGGATCCCATCCTAATTTCCCGAAAGAACCAGGACCGTCAGATCTGTAGAAGCTGCGAGAGAGATAAATTCATCGGAGAATCGGGGATCGCGAGTTCAAAGTGCAAAGAACACTTGACAACGAAAACCCCGAAATCGCGATATGCGATTTCACGATTTGATCGCAGCCGTTAAAAACAAGCAGAGATCTGGACCATTTATTCGTATGGACACGTGGCAGACTGGAGGCTTCATCGGAGAATCGGGGATCGCGAGTTCAAAGTGCAAAGAACACTTATCATTGAAAACCCCGAAATCGCGATATGCGATTTCGCGATTTGATCGCAACCGTTAATCAAGCAGGGATCTGGACCGTTCATCTGTA
>WSFP011577463.1:0-10590 GCA_009831015.1 Picea engelmannii
AAGCCTCCATCAATGAAAGCAAGAGACCTCCCTCAAGCATCCTCACAAAACTGACTTCATCTCCATCCTCCAAGAGCTCCTCTCTTAACAAGCAAAAGACCAAATGAAGAATGTGCCCCTCCTTCACCCTTTGCGCCCCTCTTGACTAGCAAAAGGAAACCTAGATATTCAAGGGTGGAGATCATCTCATCTCCCATCTAATCGATGGTTGAGGTCTCCCCATGAATATCTAAATCACAAACCCACTTTGGGTTAAGTTTCCTAAGTCAACTTTATGTGTCTAATTCACCCCTTTGTGAATTAATAGTCATTTTAGGCCAAAATGACTAAATTTCACTTTATCCAAAGTCAAAGTGAAATTACACAAAAGTACAAGGTACAAAGTGTAATGTCCTTCCCTCATGTGCTAAGGAGGTCATAAGCACATGGGGAACACCTCCCAAGGTACAAAACTTAACACTCCCTCTTACCGAGGAAGGTGTTCCTCACCAAGCCCATCTTGTCTCTGAAATAGACATGCTTGCCCCTTGGCAGGGCCTTGGTGAGAATATCTGCTACCTAGTCATCTGTAGACATATACTGCAATTGAACTGCCCCTCTCCGACCCCAGTCACGAATGAAGTGGTACCTGATCTCAATATGCTTCGACCGGTCATGAAACACTGGATTCTCAGAGAGTTTTATGCAACTCTGATTATCACAGTGAACAACAGTCAAAGACATCTCCTGACCGAATAAACCAACCAACATCTTGCGAAGCCAAATGGCCTCGCAACTGGCCTGAATGGCCGCCATATACTCTGCCTCGGCCAAACTCAAAGCAACTGACTTCTGCTTCCGACTGAACCAGGAAACAAGTCCTAACCCCAAACTGAAACAGCACCCTGAGGTGCTTTTCCTGTCAACAACACATCCTGCCTAGTCTGAATCTGTGTAGCCAACCAAACTGACTCCATCTCCCCTGACATAGCCTAGGCCATAGTCCACTGTCCTAGCAACATATCTCAAGAAGTGTTTTTCCCCAACCATGTGAACACTCCTTGGCTCAACCATGTACTGGCTGAGTGTTTTCACGGCAAAACATATATCTGGTCTGGTGTTAACCAGATACATAAGTGAACCGATCAACTGCCTGTATACTGTGGCATCCACCAACTGACTATCTGAAGCACTAAGCTTCTTCCAATTGGTGATCATAGGTGTAGACATGGGTCTGCAGTTCTCCATCTGAAATATGCTCAAAATATCTGCTGCATACTTCCCTGCCCGAGAAATATGTGACCCTCCTCCTGCCATACCTCCATACCCAGAAAGTAGTGCATCAATCTGATATCACTCATCTCAAACTCTGATGCAAGTCCTAGCTTGCACTCAACTATGAGATCCTCGGCTCCAGTAATGAATAAAGCATCCACATACAAAATGAGAATGAGTGTGTCCTCGCCCCTAATGATGAAATAGAGGTTTGGATCAGCATCGCTCTTCTCGAAGCCCATCTGAAGCAAATAAGTATCAATCCGTCAATACCAAGCTCGGGGAGCCTGCTTCAGACCATATAGTGCCTTCCTCAGAAGACACACGTGAGTCTCCCTGTCACTCACCTCAAACCCCTGTGGCTGCTCTATGTACACCTCCTCCTCAATAAAGCCATTCAGAAATGCAGTTTTCACATCCATCTAGTGAATGCGCCAACCCATCTCTACTGCTATGGCAATGATAGTCCTAATAGAAGTGTATCTCGCAACTGGTGCGAATGTCTAGTCATAATCGACTCTCTCAATCTATGAGAAGCCTCGTGCCACAAAACGAGACTTGTGTTTCTCCACGCTGCCATCTGCAGCAATCTTGGTCTTGTACAACGACCTGGAAGTCACAACTAACTTCCCCACTGGCCTCGGAACCACATCCCAGACATCATTGTGCACAATGGAGTCATACTCCTCAACCATGGCCTCTCTCCAGACCTGATGGTCAACTGCCTGCGCAAAAATCTGTGGCTCAGTATCCCTGATACTCGTCACCAGTGCCAAATATGCTCCCAATCTGATTGGTGGCCTGCTCTCTCTGATCTGGCTCTTGGGCTCCCCTACATTCTCCCTAGCCTCCTTCAGGGTCTCCTGAAACCATTTATGTCTCCTCTTCCCTGAAGAGGTCAACGAAGAAGTAAGGTCTCTCTACCCAAGAGTAACTGTCTCTGGACTAGTCTCAACACTCTAAGATCTTGAAGACTGTACTCTGTCTCCTGATGCCATGTTGTGCACAGAAGTCTACAACCTGTCTCGAGGAATACTCTCCCCCGTTATCCGACCGCAAGACTTTGATCCTCTTTCCCGATTGGTTCTCCACAAGAGCTCTGAACTCTTGGAACCGTGTGAAGACCTCGCTCTTGGCCTTCAGGAAATAGATCCAAATCTTCCTAAAGTAGTCATCAATAAATGTGAGATAATACTCACAACCACTCAAGGACCTCCGAGTCATGGGCCCACACACGTCCGTGTGTACTAAATCCAGTATCCCAGCTGACCTGGTGTCACTACTGGAGAACGATGCCTTGGCAAACTTGCCAAGCGCACACTCTCTGCAAACATCCTGATGCTCTATGTTGTATGTGGCACTCCGGTCACAACCTCTCTCAGTCCTCCAAGAGCCCCATGATGTAGGTGGGCCATCCTACGATGCCATAACTCACATAACTGTCTGTTGCTATCACTGCTCGTTGCCAATGCATGAAGTGGCTGAAAAGGCAATCTAAACAGTTTCCCCTCTCTCACTCCAATCACCTATCCTGAGGCACGTGGAGAACTCCGAGGATGAATCAGTACCTCGGTGCCTCTGAATATCACCTCAAGACCTCTATCCTGGAGGGTGGAAACTAATATCAGATTCTTTTTCATGCCAGGGACATAAAGAACATCCGTGAACGATATAGGTGGCAAGCCATCTCTCCGAAAAGCAATTGTGCCAACCCCTGCAACTGTGACAACTCTGTCATCTCCAAGAGAAATCTCAATCCTGACCTCAGTGTCTCTGAGATCAGAAAAATGCTCTCGATATCCAGTCATGTGGCTCGAAGCCCCACTATCAATATGCCAGATCCTAGGTGTCGTCTCAACTGAAGTGCAGCATGTGAGGAAAGCACACTCTCTTTGAAACTGTGTCTAAAATTCAATCTCCTCTGCTGTAGTTGCGGTACCACCCTTCTTCTTCTTCCTGTTCGGGCACTATCCAACATAGTGCCCAAACTTCTTACAAACAAAGCACTTCACTTTGCTCATATCTCTCTTCTGACCACTGCCCTGACCACTGCTGCTCTCTCCTCCTCCACTCCCCTGTGGTGGGGCCCCAAACTTGGGACCCTGCCGACCCCCACGATCGACCTTCTTCTTGCCCTTTGTCCAAAGAGCAAGATCCTCCTCACCTTGACCAATCTGTTGTTGCTGCTGTTGTCCAGAAGCCTCGGCTGCTAACCGAATCTCCTCCTAGACGAAGTCATCCCACATCCTCTCCCATGTAGGCATGACCTCCCTGGCAACTATGCCACGTACAAATGGACCCCACGATTTGGTGAAGTTATTCATAACTTGCCTCACCAAAGAGTTAGAGTCAACAACCTCGCCAACAGCTCCAAGCTCGTCTCTGATCTGAGTGAAGTGACCAAGGAATGAAGTTACCGACTCATCCTTGAGCATGCGAATGCCCCTGAGTCGGTCATGAAGAACCATCTTTCGATTCTTATTGGAGCTCTCATACAACTTGCATAGAGAGTCTCTGATCTGAGTGAAGCGACCAAGGAATGAAGTTACTGACTCATCCTTGAGCATGCGAATGCCCCTGAGTCAGTCATGAAGAACCATCTTTCGATTCTCATTGGAGCTCTCATACAACTTGCATAGAGTCTCTGATCTGAGTGAAGCGACCAAGGAATGAAGTTACTGACTCATCCTTGAGCATGCGAATGCCCCTGAGTCGGTCATGAAGAACCATCTTTCGATTCTCATTGGAGCTCTCATACAACTTGCATAGAGATGCCCACATCTCGTATGCACAAGCCTTCCCCATCAAATGGGGTATGATATGGTCACGAACTGCGTCACAAATGATCCTCTTCACCTTGTTGTTCCTTTTCTTGAACTCTGCTACCAAGATGAGAGCAATGACAGGAATGGGGAGAACAGTTGCCTCGACTATATCCCATAGCTCGAGGTCCTCTAAGACGAAGACCATCCTCACCTTCCAAGGCGACCAATTGCTAGCCCCTGCTAGCCTTTCCTCAACTCGCATCTGAGATGCTAACATGTCTGCCAAACTGCACTGCCCAACTAATGCTCACTCTGCCAAGGAAAACACTGTCTCACTCCTGTCAACACAGGTGTGAAAAGAGACAAGTGTACTATGACCTCACTCCTAACAAAATAGGTGTGAGAAGAGGTCACGTCAAATCAGTCTCACTCCTACTGCGTAGGTGTGAAAAGAGACTGATGACAAGTGTCCAAACTACCCAACAATCCTCTAAAAAATTCTGCCCTCTAACAACCACTGAATGAGTCAATGGTTGTCCTCAAAAATATGCCAGAAAGAAGTGTATGACAGCCACTCAAAATGTTGTTCCAACTGTCCAAAAATTCAGCCACCGAAGCTCTGATGCCATGTGAAAATTCCAGGTCCTATCAGCTTGCCTTCTTGGTCTGTCTTTGACCAAAGAAAGGCTCTAAGTTTCAACTATAAGTTAATTTGTTTTCTGTTGTTTTATAACAGCCAACAGTCCAAAAGTATTTTGTTGATTTGTTACGGTTATGTTCTCGATTTTGGGTGCTCTAACATGTCGTTTTTGTCACCAAAAATTAGTACATGCATCTCAAAATAAACATAACACACCTAAACATTGTTTACTGTTGAATATGAAGATCTAAGAAACTAAATCATGCATTTGTAGACACAGGTATTTTTGGTCAACATGAGCCTAGATAAAACCCCCCCGGGGAAAACCAGTTTGGAATATGTGTGTATATATGAGAAAAGCAGAAGAAGGGTTACAGTAAACACAAGATATGAAAGAACCTGATACAATAGCAACTCCAACTGAGCTGATATACAAGCTCTAAATCAACAGATGCGCCCCAGAATGGTGCGCCTCTCATGCAAACTGCCAGAACCATTGAATCTGCTCCAACTGCCAACTGTGAACTCAGATCTGAAAACCCCTCCACAGAAATGAAGCTCTAGTAGATGGCCTCCCTCTGAAACTGATCTCACTGCAATCTGATGGCTAGATATCCTACCAGGTACGAATCAACCTCCACAACTAATGCACCCCTCTTAGAAGTAGAATAGCTCCAGTAAATAATCAAGGCAAGTAGCTCCAAGCCTCCATCAATGAAAGCAAGCGACCTCCCTCAAGCATCCTCACAAAACTGACCTCATCTCCATCCTCCAAGAGCTTATCTCTCAACAAGCAAAAGACCAAATGAAGAATGCGCTCCTCCTTCACCCTTTGCGCCCCTCTTTGACTAGCAAAAGGAAACCTAGATATTCAAGGGTGGAGATCATCTCATCTCCCATCTAATCAATGGTTGAGATCTCCCCATGAATATCTAAATCACAAACCCACTTTGGGTTAAGTTTCCTAAGTCAACTTTATGTCTCTAATTCACCCCTTTGTGAATTAATAGTCATTTTAGGCCAAAATGACTAAATTTCACTTTATCCAAAGTCAAAGTGAAATTAGACAAAAGTACAAGGTACAAAATGTAATGTCATTCCCTCATGTGCTAAGGAGATCATAAGCACATGGGGAACACCTCCCAAGGTACAAAACTCAACAAGTACTTCCCTCTCTCTGTCGGGTATGTAGGTAACGTGGGGTAATCGATAACCTCTCTAAGCAACATGTACTGGGTGAAGAATTAAGGGTAATTGGTGCATCTAACACTGGTACTACCTCACTGACCTCCCAGATTGACAACCTTACCAGCGTGAATGGCTCAACCCGAGCTGAATGAAATACAATACCTGATCAGATCTGAATGTCTCTCTCTGTGGCGTATGAAYCTCACCCACCAGTTGAATCATAAATAAACAARYTGTCGTACACCTCGCTCTTGTGTTAGGTATAGCTTCCTGCCCCTGCCCCATGGCTTATTATTCCCTCTCGATTATTCCCCTTCTTCRATTAGCTCAACTTAGTAGCTCACATAATACTCAAAGAAAATTGATGTAAATAATTGTATTTTTAAGTTGATTAAGATTTTCTAGAATAGATGAGTCATTGGTCTAAAAGGATGACTCATTAGGTGATAAGGTTGAATTCATTYGGTTTATAGTAGATAAGAATTTCAAGATCTSGGTGTAATCGAATTTGCATTATGTGGCAGAGTTCGAGTAAAGAGTTTTACGAGAAATTATAGGATCTAAGAAAATCTAGGAGCCAGACTAGGATMTGGAACAGATTTAGTTAATTGATGTTGTGTATATATTCAATGTAAGCCTACAGGCACAGGGATGGMCAATTATTGTTAGATCGGCCACAAGAGAGGGATGAGTTTTTGATGTACAGATTTGTTTTAATGAAATAGAAGCTTTCATTATTTAATTGTCTCTGTGTGATTTGGATAAATCCAGTATTGAATGTGTGAATCCAGAATGAAAGATAGAGAAAATCTATTATATAAAGTTTAAACAAAGTAAGTCTTATTCAGGGATCTGAGGCAATTGGGTAAAGAAGAGTTTTTGTACATACTAAACCTGTACGCGAGACAGACATGAGGAATCTCTATTTCAAACAGAGATAGAAGACAGATTCATTTGGGAATTCAAGAAAGGGGTTTTCTGTATAGAATTACCCTGGTATAATGAGAGTAGAATTTGTAAATTGATCATGCCGGTATCTTAGAGAAGAAGGTAATGAAGGAGATTAGGTGAATTCTGTAACCACTGTGTGAATCAGTTGGAATATTCATGTATAGGAAATGGGCACAAGACTCTAAAGTGAAGACTTAACAAGGAGAAGGACGTGATTTCATAGCCAGGAATTATGAGATCAAATGATGGCATACAGACAGAGAAACCTCTGTACTAGAAGGCCGAGACGAAAACCTCCAAAGGATGCATGGTGTTCCAGTTAGACATATGAGTCTTGCAGACTATAATGAAAATCAATTCACTTTGAAATGTAAGATGGACTCAGAGAGAGCAGTCGAATTGTAATCTTTCCGATAAAGTTTTAAGTACAGAACTTGAATGACATGAATTAGAATGTCCCTGTGAGCTATGTTGGAGGAGCTGTGGTTCGAGCATTGAAGAGCTTTTGCTTCTGAGGTTTGTTGATCAGAGCAATGGATATGAAAAAAAGAGAAACGATCATCCAATAGATGTGCATTGGAGGGAAAATCGCCTTGTATGCAATTTAATGCCAGGAAGGAGATCGCCGTTAAAAATGCATTGAATGGGTTGTGATCCATTGCAAAATCCGTATAGGAATGCGTTGACATTTTGCAATTCCATTATTAAATTGATTTTCTAGAAAGTGTGGCATCTTGTGGTCTCGCTTGATAATTTCCAGCTGATGGTTTTGATAACGCCAAATTGTTGTTTGAATTCTGAAATCAAGAATGTGTACAAATACTTTGAACCTCGTGATTTGTAAATTGTGCAAGGGTTGCATTGAGTTTCAAAGGAGAGGGCGTAACTCCATGTTGGAAATGGTTATGGTATGAGAATTACCCTGGACATAAAGATTTCCGAGGTAAGATGAATTAGTACTTTATTGCCTCAGTTCAAACTGGAATATGTTGGTTAGTATGAAGACCTGGAGTTCACAGTGTGTCCATAAGGTGGTCTTGTAGATAGAGATACTGTGAAAAGGAACAAACTGTGCCAGCATGGTTGTATTGGAATGCGTGGAGAGAGCATATTTGTGGGAGATGTGAAAATGCCCATTTTGAGCGTCTTGGAGTGAACGAAGTGCAAAGTGGAATGTTAAGGAAGGTAAATTTGTATAAATGGTTGAATGCCGGTAGCAAGAAAAGCTTGTCAGCATTTTGGGTGGCATCATGTTGGCATCAATTCGGACCTGTCTGCACTTGCTCCGGAAACTGGAAACGTGCGGACAGGACATTGGCAGCATGCTAATTTGGTAATGGACGTCAGCAAGAGCGTGGTGGAGAAGGTTGGTTGCGAGCGAATTTGGTTAATTCAGGCATCCCAGGTATGTTCCAATTTAATTCATCATTATAGCAGGATACGCTCTCCAGGTACTGTTTGTTGAAGTTTTAAATTCTAGACTAGTTTACAACTGCAGTAAGCTAACTAGGATCTCAAGAATATTAACCATACACAGATTACACAATGGGTCTGGTCGTTTGACCATAGGCAATGCTCTTTCATTGCCACCCAACCATAGGCATCCTCAAGTGCCACCCCTGAGCAGAGCAAGAGACCTGCTACAGAATGATATCCAAGAGAAAGTCACCCAAATACAGAGATATATGTTGTTACAGATGTGCCCAATCTGCTGTCTCAGAAATGCCTCAGATCAGACAGAATTTTGCTGCCTCAGACTAGTACTCCTGCGGCTGCCTCAGATGTGTTAGGAGGGCGAGTTGTTGTGTGTCAAATGAGGAAGGCTTGATCTGTATTTATACTAATTCGTCACTGAACTTTTAGGGCCGACTTCTCCTTCTAGAAATTATAATTTCCCATTATAATTTTTCTCTGTAGGCCCGACTTTACTACAAGTTATCTTCATAATAGGGCCGACTTATGCCCTTGTCTCTCATTGCTAGAGAGGGGTTTTCTCTTCTCAGAATATCAATCTATAGGAGGTCTCCTGGAGGTGAATACCTCCCACAGCTACCAAAAACCTCAACGCTGTTATGATGAGAAACAGGGGAGGAAGCATGAATAAAAGCGAAATAGGAGAAGATTGGGTCGTTATCTAGAAGCACCCTTCCATCTCCTTGCCTGTAGTGTTACCTGAAGTTTTCTTGCTGGAAAGGTGCATGGTCTCTATGGCAGCAGTGACCAGCACAGTTTTGAACCCTTCCTGTAGCATTTCAGTGCTTCTTTGGTTGGCTTGGCTATTTGGAACTAGTGCTGGTTTCAATTTGGCATCGGTTTTAACACCCTGCAAAGTCTCTCTTGAAACTGTGAAGTTTGTCTCGCCGTGGAAAAGCATGGACCCACGGGATCCTGGGCACATAATGGACAGCGAATTGGTCGCAAATGAGTCTGAAGACAGCCAGAGAATGTTTATCAGGGTCTATGCCCTTAGTTCAACTGTTTATTTTGCTCTAGAAACATTGGTACAGCACGGCACTTTAATTGGTCAACTCCAGGATGAAGTTTTTGCATTGAGGATCCAGAATGAGGAACTTCAGAGGCGTTTGGATCAGCGGGAGGAGACCAGAGTCCAACTGTCTTCATCAAGCAGTGCAAGAATTGTTTCAGAGGCATCAGTAGCCCCAATTCCAGATCTCAATGAACCATTGGTTAAGGATTGGAACAAGTAGGGACTGTCAGGTCTTCAAAATGAAACCGGTAGATGATCTAAAAGCTGTATTAATTATATATGTTTTGCCTCAGTATATGTATAGCTGGTATTTACTGCCATCTTCATACTGTTCAAAGCTGTAGCAGGGCTAGAATATGGAACAATATTAAGGAAAAGATAGAATTTTGTTGGGAAATAGGCTTAGTACAGCCAATTTTGAAAAGATATGTAACTCTGAAACTGATCTCTTGTATTCCAATGGTCTTGACCACACTTTTTTAATGAAAAATATTTCCCAGTTTGCATAAAAAAAAAAAAATATGTGGAGCTTTTTCAAAACAAATAATATGCAAAAACAAGAATCCTAGCCCACACAATAAATTAGCATAAATTTCACACCGAAAAAATATCATGTCAACACAAAATCGCAAAGAAATATCTAGACATGAACAATTGTTTATAGTCCCAAATAATTTTGACAAAGATTGTCATTACTAAAAAACAAACACTACTGCTCTACTCTGAATACATAAGTGTTTTTCACAATTTGTGGCATGGTGACCATTTCCTGGATATGAAGAAGTCACTGGTTGAAGTAAAGAAATTGTTTTCTTCTCTCGGAAGAAAATAATTAACAAAAATAAAGTATACTTTAAGTAGAAAACATATAATTCCAGAAACAAATTGTAATTTGTAAGATATATGTGTGTGTACATTATCTATGTGTGTGTGTTATCTATGTCTGCAACCATCTCAAACATGGGAAAAAATGAGAAGCCTAGCCCACGCAATATGTTAGCAAAAATTTCACTCCAAATAAAATATTATCCTGTCGATTCAAAATAACAAAGAAATATTTAGACATGAAAAAAATATGATTTTGACAAAAACTGCTACTACAACAAAGCAAACAATACTGCCCTACTCTAAATATAGGTGATTTTTACCATTTGCGGTATGGTAACTGTTATCCCCGATATCTAGGGATAACTAGGAGATCATGTCTCGAGGCCCACATGGTCCTAGACATGGAGTACCGAGAGCAGGAGCGACCTGAGCATGGTCCTGGAGGACCCACCTTCTTCTTCTCAGCCAGACTTGTC
>ML915220.1:0-10092 GCA_009831015.1 Picea engelmannii
AAGTAAACTAATTAAGATTACTCAATAAGCAACTAATTAAGCTAAGAAGCAAGTGAACTCTATTCTTAAATTAAACTTCACAACTACTTCTAATTTACGAAAGGAAATCTTAATCTACTAAATTGAAATCATTATGACAATAAAAGTAATTAGCAACTACTCTTTAATCTATGATAAGCAAACTATTCTTTAATCTACTAAAGCAAGAAATTTATTCTCTAATCCTACAAAAGCAAGGAAACTATCTTTTAATCTACAAAAGCAAGGAAACTCAAATATAGTGTTGATGGTTATGTCTCTAGTGTCTTATGATATCACGATGACATTTAACAATTAACGATAACTCAAGAGGGATAAAATCAATATTAACTTCGATAGAAAAGTGAAAAGTATGAATTAGACAATCCAATGAGAACTTAGCCATTATAGAAGAAACATCAACTATCTTGCATATCCATGCGATTATTCAATCATGCATTAATCATCAATAGGAAAAAACACTATTCTAGTAAATTCAATTGCATTCTATACTAATTAAGAAAATTCATACTAAGATTCATAACTGAAAACTAAATTCAATAATCAACTTTGAATTGAAATTGCAACTTAAATCTAGAAAAATAAATAGCATGAAAATAAACTGAACTAATTCTATTCTAACAATTCAAATTGCAAAAGAGGAAATACTCATAAAACAAAAATTAAATACTATTTCAACATATGAAAATAAACATACTGACTAACAATTAAATGAGCAAAACTAAATAACAATTAAATAAGCGAACTAACAACTATCCATCCACCGAAACTTGCCAAAGAAACCATGAACTATAAACTCTGTTCTAACTCTGTTTTTAAACTTTGTTTCAACATAAATAAAATCTAATCTATCATCTAATTACACACAGGGTTAGTATATAAGCTTGCAATCTTATCTCCTATCAACTAACAAATCATTGCATATTAACAACAACCTCCATAATAACCTGCAAAACTGAACTAAACTAATTAAATTATAAACAACAATTTATACAGTAAAGAAGCATAATGAAAAACTCATGTACAAGAAATTTATAAAATGACAACTACACTACTCAATGCACAAGCAAACTAATTGGATATTCACCCAGACTGCTGGTGGGCCGCCCAACAAGTCGTGGCTAATCTTCAAAGATGAACCACAAACTCAATACCACGAATTGAACATTAAAATAAAAAACGTAGTCTTTACACAGTTTTAGCAAAATGGATATGAAAATAGAAAAAACAGAGTTGAATTGTCTTTTTCTCTCTAACTCTATCTGTCTGACCACTGAGGTGGTATTTATAAGTTTACAAGCTGAGAGGGCGACCACTGGAAGGTTCGAACTTTTCTAAAAACAAAAAATCACATTTAATATTCCCTAACTGCCGATGGCTTCTAGAAATAAGGCGAGCCAATAATTGCCCAGCACAACAACCCAAATCGAGTTGTCAGAAGCTCAGTAGCTGGAGGCCACGAGCACAAGAAAAATCCATTTCTATGATTCGTCCATCATTGTCCGCCAATATGCTAACCGACAAATCGATCATGGTTTTTGTGCAAGACGGAGTGTTGGATGGAGTACCAAACTGAGTGCCGGATGGAGTACCGAACGGAGTGCCGGATGCAAAAACAAGCTGCGATTTTTCCCTGTGACACACAAAACACAAATTAGTTTCCTGGAATCATAAAAACATGTTGTATTATACTCAAAATCATCACAAAACATGAATCACACATACTTGGTATGAATCATAGGGATTTGACACAAAAGATCTTCAAAAACGCTTCAAAACAGGAAAACGCATATACATATTTGGTCAAAAAGGATCTAATTAACGTCATTAAATCAATAATATCACAGGCCTTAAATTACCCCCACACCTAAGGTTTTGTAGGCCCCACTGCAAACAAAACAAAATTTCCCCTCTTGACTAAGCTTGCTGAGGAGGATCAACTTTAGAAGCTTCTCCTTCTTGCCGTGAAGATTTGGTCTTGTGCCTCTTGTGTTTCTTTAATTGTACCCTGAGGTTATGGTTGGCTTTGGTGATCTCATCAACCAACCTTTGAAGGGAATTAACCTTTGCTTGGAGGACTGCATTATCGTGGTGAAGATGTGTGTCCATAGTCTTCCTATCTTCCAACTGTTGTAGCAACTGGAAATTCTCTTTTTGTATCTTCTCAATGGCTGGAGCAGGATCAATTATCTCAGAGGAAGGCTTAGATCCTTTGAAAGATGTAGAGTGTCTATCATTCTTAGGATCTGGGGTAGGCATCTATGAGGTAGGAGTAATAGGGAGTTGATGAGGAGAAGTCGGTTCAAATTTTGTCTTCCTATGAGGCTTCAATTTGTCTACGGACACTTCCCTAAGTCTTTTTTGAGGACTCTCGAGATCAGAGGACACTTGGATAGGGTCCAAAGTAGTCAGGGGTTTTGCATAAGGTTTTCTTCTTGTGCTCCGGGTACTCTTTCGAAAGGGTCCTCTATTAAATCGATTAGCTCCTCTCCTATTTGTGGGAACTGTAGGAAAGTCTTGTTGAATTACTTCTTGTATATTTTTGGGTGTATTATCAAGAGATATTGAAGGCATCGGGGGGTTAACAATAGGATTTTTGGTCTTTTTGCCTGATGAGGCTACAGGGGTTTCAACAAGCTTCTTGTATTTTTGTTCCGGTAAAGAAATGGATTATGTAGGAGGGTTTGGAGTCCTTGGAGGGTGGGGTTTGGATGGAGAAATAGTCCTTAGATCCAATGTCTTTTTTCTAGTCTTGATTGTCAAGTGAGGGTTTGCAAATTGATAAATGAATGCATCCCAAGTTTGCCCCTGTTTTTCTAATTCAACTAAAACAAGGAGTTTGATAAGGCCATGGTGAAAGAGGTTGTTGTGGGGGTTGGTTACATTATTCCTCACTTGAGAGGACATATTATCCAAGCTCTTTAAAAATTAGAAGGGAAAATTCAATGGTTTATTGAACTAAAAGTGGGCTAACAATCTAAAGTGATAGGATTTAAAGGTAGAATATCTACCTTCACATGTGATCAACCTGGTGATGACTATGAGAGGGTTGATCAGCCCCTATTTTATCCACTCCTTGGAGTATCCTTTAGCTCCATAGATGTTATGGAATTCTAGTTTAAAAACCCTGTTATAGCTTGAGCGCAACAACTGGTGGTTTTTAAACCATCTATCTCCCACTCTTGGAAGCTTTGTGGCTGCAACTATGGATTCCTCTGAGACCCCAAAGGTGAGAGACCCCACACACTCTATCTTCCCATCAAAACCGAGAGAAAATTGCATTGAGATGTCATCGTTGTGGCCATGTAAGTGGGATAAAAATGGCCCCCAGCCTGTGTGCAAAAACACCTCCCTGCACTACGCAAACTCAGGTATGGAAAAGAGGTCTGTGTAGGAAGACAGTTCATATCGTTTGGGCATCGTGATGGTGTGAAGAAATGAACAGAGGTGAAATTCACTAAGAGAGGGTGCAATCAGGCCAAGGAATGACACAATTTGAATAGAGGTCGAGTGCAATTTGAACAGAGGAACAAATAAACAAAGGCTGAGCACGTTTTAAAATACGGGAAAATGAAAATGGCAGAGGTGAATTGGAATAATAGGATACCCCAATCCCATTTTTGAATGCGCCTAGGGTGGAATTGGTTGCACACATGCACGCACGAGTTGGCATGTGTGAGCAAATTTGAATTTGAAGGCTCGTTTTTGGGGGCAATCTTAATGATACAAAGTTAGATCAATGTCCAAGTATTTTGACTTGGACATTTGATCATGAAAATGTCTAAGGTTTGCATCTTTAGTCTTGATTTCCATAAACTAATTCAATTAAATTTCATTGATTCCTAGTTACTTGAAATTTTGGACAATTACTGGTGTGTATATTCATATGGCACTTCGTTCGGCACCTCATACGACACTTCATATGACACCTCATATGAAACTTCATATGGTACCTCTGTGATAAATTCATTTTTACCTCCTGTAATGGATAGCCTGCAATCTTCGAATGGTTTTGACAGTCATAATGATTAAGAGCAGAGGCAGGGTGTTCCATTATTGTTTATTTTTCCACCATGCTTACTCAATCCACTCACATAAGGCATGAAATTTCAATCCTATAATGAAAATCTTGTAACAAAAATAAACCAACAGAGTGGTTTGTTAAGGACACATACAACAGTTTATAACACACAAGGATTTAGCATTTCAAAAATAAAATGACCGCTGATGTAATAACCTGTATGATAAAAACAATACTCATAAATTTTTACAAAGATTTACTTCTCTAGACAATGATCATTTGTCAACTCATGAACCCCTCCCCCCACACCTAAGTATTGTGACACCTCACAATAAAAAATATAGGAAATTAGTCAGTTCTCCCAATAGTCAAAGATTTACAGCTTGTTAAGTGTAGAGATAAATTTCACAGATTGGTCTGACTAGATGGTTAAAAGATGGCCCCACCTATAGGATAAGAGATCGTATATATAGATAAGAAGAGGTAGGCAAGAGAGTTTCAAGATAGTCTCAGATTTAGTTCCCAATGGCAAGTTTACGGAGTTCATTAACCTTAGCTTAACCATACATACTTCATGTCATCTTTGTCTACAAGTAATGTCGTCCATCAGGACAAGTTTAAATTTATTGTTTATTTTTTGTTAGATTACCATCCTCGCTAGGTAGAATGCCCTGCTGCCAACAAGCCTATTCAGTACTCTGGTGGGTTTACCTAGTCATACCATAGGCCGGTACCTGCTTCCAGCAGACATGTTCAGTATCCTGGCGGGTTAGCCTCTTACACCCTCAGAGACTAGCCCTCCATCTTTTAAGATTTTAGTATAAGATTGCTTTATGCAAGAAGATGGGGGGACAACTCCGAAAACAAATTTTCTTTCTTTGTTTGTTTTTTTTTTTTCAATTGGGATGGTATTTATGTTAGAGGATGACTTTTCGTTATATATTCCTTAGTTATTGTCCTGATGTAAGGGGTACTTAAGCGGATGTGGCCTATCTAAAGATATGATATAATCAAGCTTTTTAGTGTGTAGTGGATGGTACCATTAAGAAATAACATAAAGGTATCTCTAGGCTCAACTCACTTTCTTCTTTTGTATTTGTTGTGATGTTTCCATGACTAACCGCTAATTAGACCTCCTTGTTACTTTTTAATAAATATACTTTACTCACTTACTCAGGTTTCTTGGGAAAATTGTACGAGATACCTCTAAGCTTGATGGTTATGGTATCACTTCCTTATATAGTGGTGGAGATTTTCAAGAGCAACTACTTTTTAAAATTCCTTAAGAAAAAGAGAAGATGATTTGTTTTTTCAAAAATATGGCTAATTACAGCAAGTCAATATTCATTTGATGCTTATCAGACAAAAAGGTTCAAGTGTAACAATGTTTCGAAGAAAAAATCCTTCTTTTATATTTCCTTGAACTGTTTACTCCTGGTGAAATAAATATGTACAGAAATCTCTAGAATTGCTTATTAACAAAATTCAAAAACTATTTACATATGTACAGTAGAAAATTCAAAAAACATTCAAGAACAAGGGGGGACTTCCCCATCTACTAAGGCCAATGCCTTGTCATTTGACATGACCTGTAGAAAGTCTTATTTGGAAATGGGCTTATGATAAAATTTGAGTCGGTGTCCATTTACTACAAAGGAGACTTGTCCATCACCAATTGTTTTGATTTTCATAGCTCCATTGTCATATATAGTGACTACCTCGTAAGGACCCAACCACTGGGTGGTGAGTTTTCCTTTGAATGTTTTAAATCGAGAATCAAACAACAAAACCCAATCACCAGGTTGGAAGTGTTTCTTATTAATAAACTTGTCATGCCACTTTCTCCTCTGGTTTTGGACTAACATTGTTCGTTGGATGGTATCTTGCCTGATCTCATCCAACTCATTCAATTGTAGGGCTCGTTGTTTCTGAGCCTCATCTAAGTTTAATCCCAATTCCGCGGAAATACAAAAGGTCCTTACTTGGAATTCTATTGGTAGAAGTACTTGTTTCCCGTACACTAGCTCATAAGGGGTATGCCCAATGGTGTTTCTCCAGGTGGTCCGGTAAGCCCACAAAGCCTCTGGAAGCCTATCAGCCCAATCCTGGTGATGTAATTGAACAGTCTTGGTTAAGATAGCTTTCATAACTTTGTTTGTAGATTCTACTTGACCATTAGCTTGTGGGTGGTATGGAGAATATTTACAGTGTTTAATCCCATATTTCTCTGTTAGCTCTCTCATCGGCTTGGAAGTGAATTGAGTGCCTTGGTCTGTAACAATTTCATGAGGGACACCGAAACGGGTAAATATGTCTTCATAAATGAATTCGACAACAGACTTTTTTGTATCCCTAAATAGGGATTTTTCCTCTACCCACTTGGTGACATAGTCTGTACAAACCAAAATATAGTTCTTCTTACGGGACATGGGAGAAATTGGTCCTACAAAGTCAAGGGCCCATTTTTCGAAAGGTTCTATCATAACTTGGGTACACAAGGGAATTTTTTCAGTTGATGTAGGTCTTCCTATCCTTTGGAAACTATCACAACTCCTTACATACTTAGCAACATCTTTGAAAATGCTAGGACAATAGTAACTTGAATGCAACACCTTATATGTTGTACGTTTGTCAGAAAAATGGCCACCACATGGTCCATCATGACAACTTCGTAGTATTTCTGGTACCTCATCCTCTCGGACACATCTATAAATAATCAAATCAGGACCTGTGCGAAAAAGGTCATGACCAACCCAAGAGTAATTAGCACTTTGCATAATAATTTTATGCTTTTCGTGAGGTGACAAATGAGATGGTAACTTCCTAGTAGTCAGATAGTTTTCCATATCTGCAAACCATGAGGTATTTACATAAAGAGAAAAAAAGATGCTTGTCTGGGAAACTATCATCTACAGGAATATCATCATCCTCATTTTTTATGCGTGAAATAAAATCAGCTACCAAATTATCCTTTCTAGGTCGGTCAATCACGGTGACATTAAAATCTTGTAATAGCAGGAGACACCTAGTCACTCGACCATTAGTTATGGGTTTATTCATGAGAAAACTAATGGAAGAATGATTTGTATGTACAAATACTTCGTAGCCTGTAATGTAATGACAAAACTTATTGATAGCATCAACTATTGCCAAGAATTCCTTCTCAGTAATTGTGTAGTTTAACTCGGCAAGGGACAAGTTCTTTCTTACAAAATAAATGGCATAGGACTGCTGGTCCTCTTTCTTCCCTAATACTCCTCCTATTGCAGTATTAGAGGCATCAATAGATATGTGAAATGGGAGAGTCCAGTTGGGCCCTCTAAGAACTGGTGCCATATAAAACTTGGCTTTCAGGGCTTCAAAGGCAATTTGACACTGCTCAGTCCAAACAAAATCAACATCCTTTATTAACAATCCAAACATGGGTGCAACAATCTTTGTAAAATTTTCAATAAACTGTCGGTAGTATCCGGCATGTCCAAGAAAGATTCTCACCTCTTTCTGAGTTTTGGGGGGTGGAAGTCTGACGATGACCTCAATCTTTGTAGGATTGACTTTTATCCCTTCAGATGAAACATGATATCCTAGAGCCACTCCTTCAATTAACAACATTTTACATTTTTCATGACTTAGAGATAGGTTCATTTCTTGGCATCTGATAAGGAATTTTTCTAAGTTATCTAAGGCTTCCTGGTAAGTATTTCCATAAACTGTGAAGTCATCCCTGTAGACCTCCACGCAATCATGAATAAGATCAAAAAATATCCCTAGTACTGCTCGTTGAAATGTGGTAGGAGCATTACACAATCTAAATGGTAAGACCCTATAGGCACAGGTGCTCCAAGGACATGTAAAGGTAGTCTATTCCTAATCCTCAAGTGCTATGAGAATTTGATTGTACCTGCTGTACCCATCTAAAAAGGAGAAATACTTATTTCCGGACAAGGTATCCAAAACTTGGTCAATGAAAGGAAGAGGAAAGTAATCCTTTAGAGTGGCTTTGTTGAGTTCCCGAAAATCAACACAAATTCTCCATTTCCTTGTCACTTTCTTTGGAACCACTACAATCATGGACACCCACTTACTATCAGAGATGGGATAAATAAATCCGACATTTAATAACTTTTGGATCTTCTCCTTGACTATATCCTTGAGTGTTGGGTTCATCCTTCTCCGGGGTTACCTAATAGGTGTTACTCCCCCCTGGGTATATATTGATGGATGCATGTGTCAGGGTGTATACCCTTCATGTCCGTGTATTTCTAGGAAAATGCTTCTGATTGTTCTTTAAGGATACTTACTAACTATTTTTGTTGGTCTGCATCTAGCCTGAAGTTTATATGTATAAATTTCCCTGGACTAATCTTGTAGGGCATGGTATAAGATGTGGCAGACTCATCTAGCTCGAAGATAAAATATGTTGAAGAAAAAATGGATGGGTCCAATTGTTCCTAAAATTCTTCCCCAAACATGTTCTCAAATTGGGGAAAATATTGTGGAAAATCAACACATGTGATAGCATAAATGAACTGGTTTAGCACATTTTCCTTTGTGTGCTCCTAAAGTTCCCAGGCATGGTCACTTGGAAATATGGGTTCTTCCCAGTCCTCGTTCTCATATGGACATTCAAGTCACCATATATTCTCCATGATAGATTGAGATGGAGGGTATATAGTGAGCTTCTAGATAGAAATTCCATTTGAGATGGTCATTTCTCCCTCTCTACAGACAATAAATGCATTGGCTGTGGCTAACCAAGGTCTTCCCAAAATAACGGGATGGCCTTTGGTAGGATCCTTTGAGTGGATGACAAAGAAGTCTACTGGGTACTCCCATGAGGCTAAAGTAACTATGATATCATCCAAAATTCCTTCAGGTATAACTCTAGTTTTATATGCTAATTCCAAAATGGTTGGGGTATGTCTAAGGAGAGGTTGTAACTGTAATTTATCCAAGGTAGTAGCGGTCATAACATTGATGGATGCCCCTAGGTCTATGAGAGTGTTTCCAATGGAAACCTCATTAATGGTTATGGTCACTACGGGGTTTCCTGGGTTCCCATATTTTTCTAGCTTCGACTGCTTTGATATGTACTCAGAAAGTTATCCTATCAAATGTACTGTTGGATGATCCTTCTTCTTCCTACCTAGATTCTTAATACACAATTCTTTGACTAACTTACTATAGATTGGAATATCCTTAATGGATTGTAGTAAGGGAACCTTGACACAAATATTCTTCAATTTATTCAAGATGTCAAATTATGGTCGGGTGGTAGGTTTCTTGATTACTAATCTGTCTGGATAAGGAGGGGCCTTCGTAATTTGTGAATGTTCATTTTGGGGAGGATTGGGTTCTTGGTCCTTAGGAATAATAACATCTTCCCACTTAGTGGCATCCATAGTTTGTTTGATGGTTTATTCTTCTTCTTCTTCTTCCTGGATGAAAACTGAAGGTCTCTGCCTATCCAGAACTCTTCTCGATCTTAGTTGAATATTCTGTAATGGAACAAGAGTAATAACATATGTTGAGAAGGTCTGCATCTCAACATTGTCAAGAGGTTGAGGTGGCTTATTATTGGGATTGGGAACTGGTTGTGTTAGTAATAATGTCGGTCTTGGGGAGCTTGCATTATGATATTGTAGTGTGGAATAGGAGGTAAAGGTGGTGGAACAAAACCTGGCAGAATCTGCAGAGTGTTCAGTGGAAACTAAGGATATGGATGGTTGGACATAGGGACAGGTGGATATTGAGGGTTTCCTTGGTTATGCCCTCCTCTCCATCCTTGAATCCAAGGATGTTGGTATTGTGTAGACCATTTTTTCCAACTTGGTGAGTTCCCCTGTTGTTGTTGTTGATAATAGGGTGGAACTTGAGATTGTAGATCTGGGTATGTGGGTTGGTTCCTGTTGGGTGTGTGTTATATTCTTTGCATGTGTGTGTGTGTGGGAGCGTTAGATACGACAACTGCATCTGACGATCCCTTCACCTAGAGCTCTGCCGTGTGCATCGAGTGCTTTCCTAGGGGGGTC
>WSFP011577474.1:0-10590 GCA_009831015.1 Picea engelmannii
AACACTAAGAGATCTATCATCACCAACAAATATTTTCTTGGTGTTACATTCATTTAGAGCAGAAAATATGGCTTTATCCTTAGCCATATGATAAGATGCTCCTGAATCAATAAGCCACTTATCAAAAGAAGAAGTAGTAGTAGGATTTGAATTGAAGGAGAAACCAGAAGCAGAAAGTGCATGTCCGTGAGAAGAAGAAGTAGAATCAATACTGATGTTGTGCTTCTTCATTGTTGCTTCTAAAGCTACCATCTTCTTGAAACATTTGGACTCATCATGACCATCTTTATCACAAAAGTTGCAATGTCTGTTAGTATTCTTACTTTTATATTTTGCTCCTTTGTCACCAGTAGGAGATGAAGTTGTCTGAGCAGGTTTGGGACCCTTATGTTGTTTGTTGTTGTAGCGAGGATGTTGCTTCTTGGGATACTTGGGTTTATCTCTCTGATGGGCAACTAAGGCTTTGTTGGAGGGACTTGTAGTGTTGATCACTCCAAATTGTACAAGCTTATCTTCCTCTCGAATCAAAGAAGCACAAAAGGACTCAAGAGTGGGTTTTTCATAAGCTTCTTACCCTAGAGCCTCTCTCATGGCATAAAAGGTAGATAAAAACACAGAATATGCACTGCCTAGCTTAGAAAGAATAAGATAGATGCAATGCTCTTCCTCCATCTTTATCTTACATGCTTCACATAAAATTCTGAGTGTTTTAAACCTAGATAGATAGTCTCCAAGGCAAGAAAAATCATTTGGAATCAAGGTCAGTATTTGATTTTCTAATTGTTGTGCTCGAATAATATTGAGTTTACCAAACACGGATTCAATCATGTTCCAAGCTTCTTTGGGGTCATCAATATATTGAAGGTGGTACCTTAAATCAAGAGATATGGAAACTACGATTAGTCCACGTGCTTCGTCATTCCTATTATCCCACTTGCTTTTCTTATCAGCATCATTGGGTGCTTTTTCCTTTCCCAAGGTAATTTGGTAGAAGCCTTTACTTTTTAATAAATCTTCCATACGAGATTTCCATTGGAAGTAGTTGTTGTTGGTAAACAAGACAGTACTTGTAGAATCCATATTAAATATGTAGATAATGTGGATTTAAAAACTGAAACTGATGATCTAGATGGAAAGAGCTTGAAAAGTTATGCAGTTTAAAAAAACGACACTTAAAACGGACTTCCGATGTTAGAGTTATGCCCTTTTTAAAAAAAATCACATTCGGTAACCAAATGACCACGTGATTGTGTAAGTTGCTTTATGAAGTGACCCACTTTTATAAAGAGAAGTGGGGATCACTTTTACAATGAAGTTACTTTATAACAGAAAAGTTGCATGCAAAATAAATAACTCTAAAATAAAATATTAAAGCTACTTGTAGTGATTCACTTTTATACTTGAAGTGAAATACACTTTACAATTTTAGCATGAACTTTTTCAAAAAATGTAACAGAAGAGAGACTTGAACTCAAGACCTCTTACTTAATAAGGAAACTTTTAACCAAATGATCTAGCAAAACATATTGTAATGTTCATAAGGGGGATTTGGGGTGTTGTTGTTGTGGAAGACGGCATTGGAGAGCATGCTAAAAATAAACTATTTTCACACAAGAAAAAAATTTCGCTTCTTGATGACAACAAGGGTTAGATATTGATTAGCTTACCCAGAAGATGCACATTTTCCTATCTGTTTCTGATTTGTTGAGATCGCACAGGGCGTGGGGAAAAGAGAATATGCAAATCTAAAAGAGTAGCAACCCGAAAATAAACAAAACAAAACTGAAATAAAACCAAAATAATACTCTGCAAAAATTTTAAAAAATGCATATTCAAACTTTATACCTCTGTATCTCACTGTAATGGTCGTATCTTGGGAAAACGAAAACCTTTTCGAGTGAAACGAAAAGTGTTCCTGACTAAAACGAGCGCTCCGGAGGTAATGGAACATTCCTCTCAGCCCAAAAATGTACAAAAATGACAAAAAGTGGAGATGAGGAAACACGGCTTCACGATCTCGATCGACAACAGGAGCAGGCCTTCAAACAGGCTTTGATACCATGTTAGAAAACACAAGTATTCCAACAAAAAACGAACACCTTCAGTAACCACTCACATAACCAGATCAAAGATCAACACACCGATGTTTTCACGTGGTAAAACCCCTATGGGAAAACATTCATATCCCCAGCCAACACGACCACTTGGAGCATTTTATTAATGCAAAGAAAAAGATTACAGCGATATTTTACAAGAGAGTTTCTCACAATCGATCATTGGCAAATGACCCTCCATTCTCTTTAAATAGAGATCATGGACCAATCGGGTGTTAAGCCACAGATCAATGGCCGTTAAGATCGAGGAGAGTATGAACCATCAGATCACTCTATGTCGGGAACATATCATGATCGTCAGATTTCCTAACTACAAATGCATACTAATGCATACTAAAGAAACACACTAAGAAACACACTTTTACCTAACGACACATTAAACCAAGTAGATCTTAAATAACTCCTAAGTGTCTAAATATCCTAACATTCATCAATATTAAAAATAAACAATTTACCTGCCATAAATCTTACAGGTTTCCATTTTTCAATTGTGTTTTCGAGAGGAAACATAAACCACAGAGTTAGACAACGTAAAGTAGATAAACATTGAAAAAGATGATATGGTAAAAAATTAAGTTTTGGAGATTCTTACTAGAGCAATTCCAATTGTGAACATCATCAAAACTACAAATACAACTAAGAAAAATGTGATGAAAAATAACAGAATCCATGTTCTTCAAGTAACATTATCCTCTTGTGGTTAGACAAGATTAGCAATCATCCCATACAGGCCATGTAATTCGGAATCATGTTTGTTGGAGTTGATTAAAATTCTCATCAATGGCAATATTGTAGGTTTTATCACTCAGAATGACTATAGGATATGATGTGCAATTTGGAAGATTGAAATCTTGGGTAGGGTAGAAGAAGCAATAATGGTTGGTTTCTTCGCATTTGAGCGGAGTGGTGTTCTTGTCATCTCATAAATTTTGAAGTAATTGGGCATATGGTGTACAGGTCAGAATATTTCTAACTATGTATCCCAGAGAAAGATTGAATAATCCACCTTTGACTAACAAATCATAGGTGAGAGAGGAATCTCTTATACCAAACTGAGGGATCCTGATATAGGAAGGGATGATTTGAAGGGTTTGGGTATGGTATGAAGATTCTTTGATATCTCCAACTGCTCTACATTCGAAGTAATTTAAAATGTTGAAAACGCATGGCATTTGCAAGTGAGTGAACGGTTGATTGTTATAGCACTCCACAGATAAAATGCCACAACTTCCAAAGGGAAATTCGATGATGGAATTACCACAACGGTAAGGACTATAGTCTTTATAAGATGGAAAATTAGAAGATTAAAATATGTTGTTGGGGATAATCATCAAGAAGAGGACGATGATGATTTATCAATAACCAGAAGCAAAGTAGTAATCAATTTGGGTTGATTATGAGGTTCTGGTCCAAAAGCGAAGAGTAGATTTATCAATTTGGAATACAAATCCTTAATGTTTCCATTTCTCATCATAGTAGTTGAGATGGTCGAGTTCCAAAAGTATAGCTTCATTATAAAGTTATGACCCTCGAAAATCCCTGTATCAGTAGTTGATTTCTACAACGACGACACTGTGACCCCCTTTATTTGTCCCATACTTTGTATAGAGGTTGGCTTCATCAGTTTCGTGTTGTGCTTGCTTGCGCCCTATAATGCGTCGGTCACATCCAACACTTCCATCCATTGTGGTTGAATCCTTTTTGGTTGGGAATCACGAACCAAACCAATGAAGGATAATTGTAACTCTATAAAGCTCTACAATTGTTGTGTTTAGATGCTTGAGTAAAAGTAGCAACAATTCCATTTTTAGTGTTAAGTTTTGAGTTGTTATTAGGTTTATTTTCAATTTACTAGATAACAATAACATAGGTAGGATCACTGAGAGAAACACAATCACAAGATACACAACATTTATCCTGGGAAACCCTCATGGGGGAGAAAACCTAGCAAAAACTTCATTAATATAGATAGTCAATACATTGCCAAGACAATAAAACAAAACACTAGAGAATGACCAACACTGAGCAATGTGCCTCTCTCTTCCTTCTTCTCCCAACTATAGTTACCAAACTTGCGCACTTGATGAGAGAATGAGTGAGTGTACAAATGAGGCGATGGCCTCCTTTATTTATACTAGCTGACAGGCGCTGGAAAGGTGTCTCTTCACTGGGTAGGGTTGACTTGTGTTCTTAGTGGCTAAAACCACTTTAATTGGGACTGGGGCCAACTTCTTAATTTACATGATATAATTAGGGTTTGACCAATCCGCAAAAGGGATTTGGTCAATTACAATGCCTGACATGATCAATCCACAATAGGGGATTCATCTCTTTAATAATGACTCAATAATAAATAGAATACTCTTTGCAGTTACAAATTTTCAACACTCCCCCTTAACAAGAAGGGTGTTATACAACATCATTGGGAGAGAGAGGGAAACAACATATGGAACACTGACTAGCATATCTATAAATCATTAGAAGTTTTTCTCATCATCAATATCATCATCCGCAACAAGGAGCTGGAATGGCATCATCATCATCTGCATCAACATGGATTAGTATAACACTAATACGTCATCTTCATCAATAACAACACGAGGCTGATACAAAATCAACAACAAAAAAATCACAACACGAAGGCTACAACATCATCAACATCAACACTAAGCTGGAAATATTCATCACAAAGCTGACATCTCATCAACATCAACACTAAGCTAGAAATATTCAGCACAAACCTGGCATCTCATCAACATCAGCATGAAGCTGGAAATCTTCAGCACGAGGATGGCATCTCAACAACATCAGCACGAAGATGGAAATCTTTAGCACGAGGCTGGCATCTCAAAAAAAAAAGCACAAAGATGGAAATCTTCAGCACGAGGCTGACATCTCAACAACATCAACACGAAGCTTGAAATATTTAGTACTATGATGGCATCACAACAACATCGGCATGAAATTGGAAATCTCCAGCACAAGGCCGGAAACACATCAATATCATCACGAAGCTGGAAATATTCAGCACTAGGTCGTCATCAACACTACTCCCCCTTTCGAGGGAGGTCCTTTCGGACTACACCAAGATTGTCTCGAAAGTGATTAAACTTTACACAAGACATAGGCTTGGTCAACACATCAACAACCTGTTCACCTGTGCCAACATAATGGAGATTTATGACTCCTCTCTGCACCATATCACGAATGAAGTGATATTGTATCTCTATGTGCTTCGACTCATCATGTAGCACATCATCTTTATACAACTATGGTTGTCACATAGGATCATGGTGGCTTCCATATCCAGATCAAATAGATCCGTCAATAACATCTGGAACCATATGGATTCACCATTGGCGGAACATGCTGCAATATATTTCGCTTCTGTCGTGTTGAGAGCAATACTTGATTCCTTCCTACTCTTCTATGAGATCATGGGTGACCCCAGACTAAAACAACATCCTGAGGTGATCTTTCTTTCATAGATACTTCCAGCCCAATCTAAATCTGTATAACCACTTAGTTTGAAGTCATGATCTCTAGTATAACAGAGACCCAAACCCAACTTACCCTTAAGGTATCTCATCAAATGTTTTGAATCATCAAGGTGAACACATATGGGTTCTACCATATACTAACACAAGGAAAAACATATATCTGGCCTGGGATCTGTCAGATACATTACCGAACCAATAATCTGATTGTATAATGTAGCATCAACCAATTCTGACGAAGTATCAACCAGGAGCTTCAACTTTGTTTCCATGGGTGTGTTCATGGATTTACACTCCAACATATCAAAGCTCTTCATTATTTCAACTGCATACTTCCCTTGGTTAAGGAATATCTTCTCTGGGCTCTGCCAAACTTCGAGACCTAAGTAATAATTCATTAGGTCTTTCATCAAACTTTGTAGTGAGCTTCTTCTGCAATCTGTGATGAGATTTTATTCATCTTATCAAGAATACGACATCTACATATAACAACAATATAACAAGATCATCATTCATAACCTTGAAGTAAAGGTTAGAGTCATCTTTACTCTTGGTAAATCCCAAGCTCGTCAAGAAACTGTCAATTATGCCATACCAAGCTCTAGGAGCTTGCTTCATCTTGCAGACATGAGTCTTTCTATCTTCAACTTCAAATCAAGTTTTGACATCACTTTGTACCAATCGGATACACTTTCTCAGCTGCAACTCAATCTACACAATCATGTGTTAGCTCTATGTGCTCTCTGCAAAACACTATCTGTCTCACTGCCTGAGAGTATGTTCTCTCCTCTTTCTGCAATTGTTCCTTCTGGAACTGGGACTTTGCACCTGCATCTGCTCTGAAGTTGAGAATGGTTGCTCCATTCTTACTATGACTGCTGAAATCTAAGAGTAACTCCTCTACTCCATCATTGAAACAACTTCATCTGAAACTTGAGAGTGGCTCAATAATTGATACTGAAGGTATCTCTTCTTCTTTCATGGAGGTAACTCTATCTTGTATTGTATTCATGTCTCCATGACCCAACTAATGTACTGCACCAACTGCCACTCAATTTTAAATATATGGATTGCTCCCCCTGCATCTCATACTATATATGAATCATGGTTGTTCTGGTTGTCTTCATGAATACGAGAACTATTTCTTCAATTACTGGATTAAGTGTCTCATCATAGTCTTCTCCCTCTTGCTGAGAGAATCCTTTAGACACACATCAGGCTTTGTACATCTGCAAAATGCTTGATCTATTAGATCAATTTTGGAAGTCAATACTGACTTATCTTCTGGTCTCATGGAAAAATCCATATCCTAGTATTTCTGATTGACTTCCTTCTTTGTCACTGAAACAAAGGAATCTTCCCAAGATATTTCATATCTCCTAGAAGTTTATGAACCTACGATCTAGTCTTCTCATGGAATTTGTCTCCTAGTCCTAGAGGTTGTCTCTTCATCTGATCCTTTCTAAGATCGGGCTTACTCTCAATTTCTTCTGATTCTACAAGGACTTCATCATCTCTTATGGGGTATACTTGATGTTGAATACTAAGTTTAAATATGAAAAGTTGAGTCAAACTTCAAGTGAATTTTGCTTCCTGTCAAGGTGGCTTCATTATCCTTTGAACAAGTCTATTGTGATTTCTTGTTCTAATGTTCGATCATCTTTGGATCCTTCTGCTCCTTACAGTCAATCTCCATATGAGATACTTTGGATCTCAAAAATAGCTTCTTCTTCATCTTCTTTAGTACATGGATGTATATCGTCATGTACATAGTCTGCTTCATGTCTCATCTAATCTGTTTCCTTCTGCAACCTTCACTATAGCTTCCTCAGGGTTATCACTTGTGACCTGAAACAAGGTCAACAAAACAACAAGCAAGAATAATAATCTTTTGATAATAGTAATAAAACAATAGCACGAATAATTGTCACAACAACTCCTTTAGAGATATCACTTGTGACCTTCCTGAAACAAAGATCAAAAGTAAGAAATACAATACAAAATGAGATCAACACTCTTCTAGTGTTGTGATCAAACATTCTTCCATGGTGACCTGGAACCAACACAAGAAGTTTCTCCTAGAGGAGATGCTAGTTGTATCTGGTAAATGATTACATTAAGAATTTATCTCAATATGTTCACATGCTACCAAATATAATACTTTTCAAAAACTGCTACCTCAACTATAGTGTTTACTTGTAAAGGGGTAGTTATCAACTTGTCATGTGCAACTTTGAATCTTATTAACTTAATTAATCAAACCTGGAACCTGGAGCCTTGTTTTCAAGAATGAGTGTGTTGTTTTTCTTCCAAGTCTCCTTCACTCAAGATGAAGAGTGCTTTCTTCAACCTGTCTTTTGTACTAAGACAATATGCTATCTTGATAGAAGGTTGGGTTAAAGAATAAAATCTATGATCTCAACTTTAATCAATCTAATACCTTGACTTTAATTTTTGACCAAAGGTTAGTATGATGGTCATAGATTCAACATGCAACCTAGATCAAAATAATGTCATAACAAATAGATGCATATCAGAATAATCAAACCCAGGTTGCATTATTCCTCTGAATGTGTTGGATCTTGAGATCCTTATGGATCTATGATAAGAGATCCTTTCTCCTGCAAATACCCTTTAAAGCTTAATAGTTTAAACATATGTGAGTACATACCTCTGATAGCATTTGCAGGTGGTGACACCATCTGGTAGCAGTGGTAATAATTACCAACCCTTTTAAAACTTCAAGGGTGATTACAACTGGTACTGCAGCTGATACTTCAACTAATACTGCAACTGCAATTGATATTGCAAATGATTCTGAAACTACAACTACAAGTTAGGGTTTTATAAGGAAACCCTAATTTTTCAAACTTCAAATTTTGAAATTTTGATCCAGGGACTAGATGCGCTTGACTGAGGTGAATTTGCTGGAGTTGTTAGATTTCAAAAATTTCAAGTTTTCCCCCTTGAAACTTGACCTACGGAAATCTGAACTGGCACTTCTGGTACTGGTTCTGGTTTCCTAGTTTTCTGGTACTTTTGGTTTTCTGGTACCTGTCAAAACTAGGGTTCGACTTTCCAAGGTATCTAACCACTAAAAAGGTGCACTCAAAGTGCCAAAGATTCACTAGGGTAGGGCGCACTTTTCTAGATGGATTTTAGGAAAAATTCCTCTCCAACAAAAAGCCCTAATTTGCTTATACGACAACAATGACATTTTCGCTTATCCAATGAAAGGTGCTCTCATCAGCTTAGCTCTGATACCATGTTAAGTTTTGAGCTATTATTAGGCTTCTTTTAAATTTACTAGATAACAATATCATAGGTAGGATCACTGAGATAAACACAATCACAAGATACACAACATTTATTCTGGGAAACCCTCATGGGGGAGAAAACCCAACAAAAACTTCCTTAATATAGATAGTCAATACAATGACAAGACAATAAACTAAAACACTAGAGAATATCCAACACTGAGCAATGTGCCTCTCTCTTCCTTCTTCTCCCAACTACAAATACCAAACTTGTGCACTTGAGCAAATGAGTGAGTGTACAAATGAGGCGATGACCTCCTTTATTTATACTAGCTGACATGCGCTGGAAAGGTATTTCTTCACTGGGTAGGGCCGACTTGTCTTCTTAGTGGATAAAACCACTTTAATTGGGAATGGGGTTGACTTCTTAATTTACATGATATAATTAGGGTTTGACCAATCTGCAAAATGGATTTGGTCAATTACAATGCCCGACATGATCAATCCACAAAAGGGGATTGATCTATTTAATGACTCAATAATAAATAGAATACTCTTTGCAGTGACAATATTTTAACATTTAGCAGTGCATTTGGATTTGTTAGTTGCGGGATTTCCATGTAACTTAGTTTGAATTTTAGGGGGAAGTAGATTAGTTGGAACAACACCCTCAATGTCATGGTGTGTGAACAAACCCCTTCAGGTCTTACTGTGCAGAAAAGTGTAGGCCTTTCCAACAGTAAACATGGTCGTTCTTGTGGCGATACTCTACCTCAATTCCAGTAGAAGGATCCATATCATCAGCCAGATCTTTCTAGTAATCTCTAATAGAGGGCATATTCACTCTCTTTGCATATGTTAGTGTGTTCGGGTTCTGCTTTGCCCATTTCCATAATTGTGAGAGTTCCTTGTTTTTTAGTCTCCACCTTGGCCTTCTTTTTTTTCATCCTATCTTGTGTTGTTTTTTCCAAACCATCACACCTAAGTGATCACGAGTATTAAATATATTATGGAAAATGTTCCTTGCAACTTTATAACAAGTCCACATATCCCTCATATTATAACTAGTGATTTAAAATAATAAAATTATACTAAAACTACCACTACTTCCAAGGAAACAAAATCCTTGGAAAATACATCCAATTATTCAGAAAATGGTTTTGAGTTTCATAATATTACAATCCACAAGAATACAAACCCAAGTACAACATGGTGTATGGGCTTTGCAAGGTATCAAATGTTTGCTTAGGTGGATGTATTGGAAGTGGTTTTCCTAAATGTAAAACAATATGCCCATATGAAATGTAGGTGAAAATTATTAAAGTAGGGAAGACATAACAAATAATATGGCATAAAACATTAGAAAGTCGAAAATTTATGGAAAAATGAAAACGGGTAATGCAAATTCTCCACCTTACAAACAAAACAATACTACCTCTACTTCCGAGGGATAAAAATATATATATATATATATATGTTGGTGAAGATTTGACTCCTAAAAAATAAGTAATTTGGTTAGCTAAAGATGTTAGAAGCATGTAAACAAGGCAAGTTGGTAGTAATTGGAAATCGTGATGCATGGATTAGAAGTAACCCATCTCTTGCTTGGACTAGTAAAAGAACTACACACCCTACTTCCTCCTATAAATGACAAGGGGCTTGCTTGGAGAACAACAAGATGTTGAACTTGTCACCTAAAGGTACCAACCTGTCTCAGGAACA
>WSFP011577475.1:0-10589 GCA_009831015.1 Picea engelmannii
GATAAATTTGAATCCTATTTTCTTGAGAAGTTCGGAGATGACAAGTCTCCTAAAGTTATAGTCATGGAGATTTCTAGTTTAAGAATGAACCCCAAAGAAAATATCAAAGACTTTAATCAAAGGTTCTTGACACTAAAGAACTGAATCCCTACGGATTCAATGCCTGCCGAGAATCTGATTATAGCATATTATACGAAATCCTTACATCAAAGCATAGTCAGTTGGGTAAAGAGATCCAAGAAAGACACGTTGTTAGAAGCCTTTGAATAGGCCAGTCAGATCAAGAAAGACATCCTCATCTTAAAAGACACTACTAGCAACGAGACAGAGACTAGTTCATCTTCCAAAAAGAAAATCGAAATCTTCCCTAGGCCTTCCCAAAACAAAGCTGAACCTGAAAGCTTATATTTAGAAAACTTACAGAAAGTCGTTCAAAAAATATCCAATCAAGTTATAGATTTGAAAAGGATGGCTGAAGAAGCTTCTTCGAGTAAAGGGCCTTACAAACCCCCTTTTAGGAAGCCTTTTCCCACCAACCGACCTAATTCAAATACTGAAGGCCTAAATCTAGAAAGCCTGCAATTCGCTATTCAAACGATTCTAGAAGCACAGGATAACTTGATGCCTCCTGAGATCCCTGAAGAAGTAGCTAAACAAGAGACAGTAGAAGAAGATGAATCTTCTCCAAACATTTTTGGACATTTTTCGGATAGTATTTTTCAAGCTAATTTCGAAATAGTGCATCTTTACAATACTAGGAGTAAGACAACAAACAAGCCTACTTATGAAATCACTACGACTTTACCTCCAAAATAGTCTAAATCATCTAAAACTAAACAGAATTTAGTAAACCTAGGCTTAGATTATGATTTGGTTGAAGATCTAAAAAATCTTAGGGCTAATATTTCTGTTTATGAATTATTAAAATTCTCTTTTCTTCTACAAAAAATGCTACAAAATATTGCAGTAAATGGAAATCCAAGCAATAACAAAGGTGTTTAGAATAACCCCAAATTTCCTCAGAAGGCCTCCGCCAAAACTACTTCTGATCCTCACGAAAAAAGAGACCTTCCTGTAAATAATGTAACAAATGTAGATAAATCAGTTTTAGAGGCTGCGAGTAAAAAGAAACAAGCTTCCACTATTAGTACTCGTAGAAATGTCTCTCCATTTTTGTTAACTTATGAAATTTTCAATAGGAATGTACATAATTTCATGGTAGATTCAGGAGCGTCATCTAACGTAATGCCTTGGTCTATTTGTCAAAAGATTAATGTCGAATTTCAACCATCCACCTTGAATATTATCCAGCTTGATCAAACTAGTGTTAAAGTTATAGGCGAATTGAGAAATGTGCGTATAAGATTGTCGTCTAACCCTAAAGTTCATCAAGTGATTGATATTATTGTTGTAGATATCCCAGAAGTTTATGGTTTGTTTTTAAGCAGAGACTGGTCATAAGAGATACACGACTATTTTGTGACGGATTGGTCTCACTTGTGGCTACCCGAGAATGGAAATCCCAACATAATCAAGGTAAATCGTGAACGTTATCTAAAGTTCACGTTGACTGATTTAAATGATCCCAATGAACCATTCACTCCTTCTACCGATTCACCCGAAATATAGGGGGTGGATACTTTTTTTGGTAATTTCATTGCCAAAACTTCCACTATCACTAACCCGAAACAACAATCTGAAATTTTGACATATACACAGCCAACAACTTCTTCCCAGTGGTTACATGAAACCGACAACAATCAAATATGGTCTCTTTACTTTGATGGGTCAAAATCCAAGGAAGGAGCTGGTGCAGGCTGCGTGATCATCGATCCAACAGGCAACAAGACCTTGATTTCTTGGAGGTTAGAATTTGAATGTACAAACAACATAGCAAAATATGAGACACTATTGCAAGGCCTCAGAAAAGCATTAGATATGAACGTTCAAAATTTGACTGTCTTTGGTGATTCAGAAATCGTAGTTAGACAGGTAAAATATTCTATCCACTGTTTATCTCCGCACCTTAAAAGCTACCAAACTGAGGTATGGAATTTGATGAATAAGTTTGTTGCATTTAACATAAATTCTATTCCTAGATTGAATAATTCTGAAGATGATTTGTTAGCTAATGTAGCTTCGAAACTTTTCCCTGCCGAAGGCTTATCTCCGAATGCATTCTCCATCGAACTATTGTTCAGATCGTCCATCCCAGACAACATCATGAATTGGAGAGTCTTCGATGACGATCAACATATTATAAGCTTCCTGCATATGGAAAAAACATTCCAGGGCGCGGTGATGGACAAAGGTACTCATGACGAAAATCTTCGTGACTTTACGGTAATACCAGAGCCAAGATTCCCAGAATCTTCGTCAGACATGGTAAATTCTATCCCGAAATCTATAGTTAGATTAGAAATTTTTTATGATCTTCACGACAAGTTCCGAAAATCAGTAAACTATAAAATGAATAGTTCCTCTTTGACACATGAAAAAGTAAATTTGGGAACTAAAGACAACCCACAATGCATTAATTTAGGGGTGGGGTGTTCTGAGCAAGAAAAATAAGCGTTTATTAAAGTATTTATGGAATTCAAAGATGTTTTTTCTTGGACGTACGATGACCTAAAAATCTTTGATCCTAACATCATACAACACGTTATTCCTATGAAACCCCAAACCCAACCTTTTCAACAAAAATTAAGGAAAATGCACCCAAAAATCGAACCAACTGTCAAGAAGGAATTAAACAAACTCTTGAACGCTAAGATAATCTTCCCAGTTAGGCACTCACAATGGGTCTCTAATCTTGTCCCTGTCTGAAAGAAGAGTGGTGAAATCCGACTATGTGTCGATTTCCGAAATCTTAATCGAGCATCTGATAAAGACAACTATCCTGTCCCTCCCATGGAACAGATCCCTCAACAGGTATCTAGTTCTGAAATATTATTCTTGTTGGATGATTTTTCAGGGTATAACCAAGTCTTGAAGTCCCCTCCGGACCAACTCAAAACCACCTTCCACACTCCATGGGGCACCTACGCTTATAGTAAAATGACCTTTGGACTCATAAATGCTGATGCCACTTTCCAGAGAGCGATGGACATCGCTTTCCAAGGCTTAATCAATCAATCTATCATAGTTTACCTGGATGACGTTACTGTCTTCTCGAAAAACAAAGAAGATCATCTAGCTCATTTAAGATCCATTCTACAACGATGTAGTAAGTACGACATTTCTTTGAATCCTAAAAAATCTATTTTCACCGTAGAACAAGGTAAACTCCTAGGATTCATTGTATCAAGCGAAGGAATGATTATCGACCCTGAAAGAACTCAAGTCATTTTGAAATTGCCCCCTCCCTCATCCAAAAAGTCTATGCAATATTTCTTAGGCCAGATAAACTTTGTTAGGAGATTCGTTCCCAGCTTTTTAGAAATGGTAAGACCATTACAAAACCTAATAAAAAAGGACGTACAATACCATTGGGGACCTTTAGAAACCTAGGCTTTTAATTCAATAAAAAAGGCCATAATAGACGCTCCTTCTCTAATGAGCCTCAACTTTTCGCAAGACTTCACCCTCTACACGTTTGCTTCTAACCATTTATACGTCGTCGTCCTAACTCAAAAGAATGATGAAAACAACGAAGTCCTAATCTCCTTTATGAGCTCAGCCTTCAAGGGGGTGGAACTTAATTACCCAATAGTAGATCAACAAGCATATGCTATTTTCAAAGTAGTAATGCACTTCCAATCTTATCTTTTGAAATCTAGGACAAAAATCATTGTCCCTTACCCGACTGTCAGAAAGAACTAGGCGAAAAAAGGGCAAACTGGGTCACATCCTTGCAAGAGTATGACATAGAAATTACCCCAGCACAAATAGTAAGGGGCCAAGAGTTATGCAAGTTAGTCGCTGATTCAGTTGCAAGACAGCAAGAAGAAAATGATATGTTGAATCCAGGACAACTCTATCAAAATCAAATCTGTTGTGCACAAAACCCTGTTAGTCCCTGGTATGATGATATAAAATTTTGTCTTGACCATGGATCAGCTCCCGTCACCTGGATCCCACAAAAAGAAGAGCACTAAGATTAAAATCTGCTTCTTTTCAGCTGATTAATGGTATTCTATTTCGTCAAAATTTTGATGGAGTACTAATGCGCTGTCTTGAGAAAGATGAAGCAGAAAAGGTCTTATTGGAATTGCACGCAGGAGAAGCTGGTGGGMATTTTGGTGGAGATACCACTGCCCATAAAKTATTAAGAGCAGGTTATTACTGGCCTACCCTTTTTAAAGACACTCACGCTTTGTGTCGCAAGTGTGTAATTTGTCAAAAAGCATCYAGACGGATACARAAACTAGCCTTCCCTCTGCAACCAGCTTCAGTAGACTCCCCTTTTCAGCAGTGGGGTCTAGATATTATAGGCCCAATCAATCCACCATCCTCACAGMARCATAAGTATATCATAACAGCCATAGATTACTTCACTAGGTGGTCCGAGGCTGCCCCATTAAAATCTGTAAATACCAACCAGGTAATATTTTTCTTGAATTCAAATATTATTACTCGTTTCGGTATCCCTGAATGCCTGGTATTTGATAATGCTTCTTACGTTTTGTCTCTTGAGATGAGTGATTTCTCTCTAGAAAAGGGAATTAAATTAAAATATTCTGCCAGCTATTACCCCCAAGGCAATGGTTTGGCATAATTGACTAAAACAATTTGATCAAAATTATCAAGAGAACGGTCTCTGAAAACCATAAAAATTGGCATAACGCACTATTAAACACAATTTGGGCTGATAGAGTAACTCCTAAAACTGTTGTGGGTAACTCACCTTTCTTTCTCATTTACGGCAGAGAGGCGATTCTTCCACCACATGTCCTCCTTCCCTCTCTGCAGATATCACAGAAAGTACAAGAAGAGGATTGTCCCCCTTTGGAGAATCAAATTAATGCTTTGTTAAAATTAGAAGAAGTGAGGGCTCAAGCGAAACGGAAATTGGATCAACATCAACTCATTGTTAAAAACTGGTTTGATTCCAATTCTGCCTTTGACATAAATTTTGAGGTAGGTGACCTTGTTCTAAAATGGGACAAACCGCATGAGGGAAAATGAGAACATACAAAGTTTCAGAACTTGTAGCTAGGACCATTTTTAATTGCTGATAAATTGGGTCCCAGTTCCTTCCGATTATAGAATTTAGAGGGACAACCAGACACATTTCTGCTGAATGGAAAAGCTCTAAAAAGGTACTTCGCCTGATGACACTCCCTTGTACAATGTGTAAATATTTTTATTTTGCTTGTTGTTTTCTTTTCTTTGCTGGTTTGTTTTTATTTTTCCTTTATGCTTATCAGTCTTTATTTTTGAGACACACATTCTTGCATCATGGGCTAGCTCAGACGAAGAGAACAAAAAAATTCCCCCTCTAAAAATGACTACCGAAGGTTGTTTAAGCATCAATTATGATATTTTTCTGAAGTTTGCAGCCATGTGAAAGAAAACTTATTGTTTGAAAAACATTTCTTGATTTCAATCTGTAACTGAAGTTGCTCACAATCATCCATAAAAATTCTTCTTACGTTGTCCCTGTTCCTTAAGAGAACAACTCAGAGATGTCTCCTTGCCCTCGAAAGTCGGTTTTATTAACAAACTATTTCTAGATCTTAATGAAGGACAACTAAGAAAATTCTTCAAGATCTGCAATTTACTACAATGTGTCCAAAAACTAGGATTTTCGTCACCCCGCTCTATAAAAAAATCTTTAAAACTAAATAAACCTTCAAAGAGCTATGGGAAATGCTTGTAAACCCACCGGGATACTGAACATGTCTGCTGGCAGCGGGTAAATGCATGCATGATGCCAAGATAACTTTGTCGGGGTACTGAACAGGCCCGCTGGTAGCGAAGCAATGTCAGGTATATGAAAATTCTAAGATATGGATTCTTTTGACCTTGAATGTCCTTCGTTCTGATCTGGAACTTCTTGGTAGGATACAGATATCAGAGTGGGTTAAATGACATCCCTGTCGAGGCTATGGACGCCTGCTGGCAACAACGGCCCTGTCAACAGTATTGAAGATTTTAACTTTAATATTGTGACTCTCTTCTGTTAAGATTGTCATCAGTTTTCGTCTTTTAAAATAACAATAATCTGAAACTTGAATGCTTTATAATTGATAATGATGTTCAGACAACTTTCTAGTTGTTTTCGATTCGAATTTTTTTCTGATTATCCTAATCTGAACTCGTTCATTCTGCAGAGATAACTGCTTCTCCCAGTGAGTCACCATTGTTGGCAACAATAATTTAATTTCTATTTGTTTATAAGCTGCCTAACATAGGGTCTTTAAATTCTCGTTACTCGTCATAAGAAACGACACTTATTATTTGTCTCCTTTTACATACCCACCTTTCGATTTTTTTTTTTATGATTGTAAGCATGAAATCTCACAGCTGGAATTCACATTTGGTTTCGATTTTTGATCAAAAGATAACTGTTCATATGCTCTATTGTCGAATTGTTGTCTTTCGCTATGAACTTGATGGTTTTCCTAGTTTATAACCCCTTGGTCTTAAATGTGCCTTGGTTACATAAGTATAAAACCTCCACTCATTTAGCATTCGATTAATGTCAATGGGGTTTTGATTCATAAAATTGTTTAATGGTTCAATGCTTATTTGATACATTAATCTTTATGATCAAGTCATGGATACGCGTACTATTCTACTGTTTTAATCCTTATGCATACCAATATGCCAAGGTGTCATTTTAAGTACATCGTGGTATTATAGCTCTGCATGGCCTTGATCTACATGACCTCTTTCACACACATGGTAATTAATGCTCCTGCCTACCATTTCGAGTTGTCTTTGCATTGCATTGAGGAAACTCGGGGCTATGGCTCTGTGTTTTTTCTATCAAACCCTACCTTCGATTCCCGTGTTTGGTTACTTTCTGTTAGCTATGGCTCCTGTGGTGAGGATTGAGCCCAATGGCATCCAGAACTTGTTATCATTTGACAATTCTAGAGATGACTTAGAAAGGAATGACTGGCATGTGTTTATTGAAAAGTTCGAGGGTTTTAATCTAAGAGTTGCTCAAGAATTCGCGTTGACATTCGATGGTTGCAGAGAAAAAATAGGAGAGGTCCAACTTGAGTTAAATGAAGATTTTATAAGCCAAGCTACTGGTCTACCAACTGTGGGGAAAAAATGGTTCAAAAACTCAAAGGTTGAAGAGGTTCCCTGGTCATTGTTGTTCACCTCAAGGAGAATTACCAGCTGGGACCGAGGTATGCTTGTCTCAGCTTTAAAACCTAGATGGCATGATCTGTTAGCTATTGTGAAACAGTTTGTTACCTGTGAGGGGAGATATGGGTTGGTTTTCTTGTATCACTTGTGATTTCTTATGAGTTTTATCGATTTCCCCCTGAACATGCCCTATTTCCTCCTTCGAAGTATATACAAGATGGGGAAGCGGTTTAAGAGGTAGAAGTCTGATTCTAGTTTGTTCCACCATTGTTTAATCAAGATTATCATTATACATCAATTGAAATTAAACAATGATTGTTGGGATGCGTTTATGTTACGAAATGGTTTTGGTAGTAGTGAGTTGGGACAGGTTGACAAACCTGTCATCACAAAAACCCTTGTTAAACCTACCATCTCTCCTCCTTCTCTCTTTCCCTGTGATCCCATCTCTAATTTGGAACCCTTGACCTATCTTGATTCTACCCAACCCGACACTCAACCGGATTCGTATCCTAAGGGTTGTGTTAAGACTGTTAAAAAATCCACAAGAAAAAAGTGTAAAGGCAACGTCGATGTTAATTATAAGAATAAAAAGGCCGCTCATTGGGTTTCACGATGTGCTCGAAATAAACCCAAGCCCTGTGCAGACCAAAACACAATTTTGGTAAGTGAGGATTTCGATTCAAAAATTGAAAGGTTCTTGGCTGAAGAGTATCCATACTCATATAGACTTTGTCCTGACAGACCCTACGATTATGTCACCAACTTACCACTGTGTCTAAAGGACAATCTTGATTTCCATGGAATCAAACTCAGTAATGAACCTATAGGTCCAATGGAATATTTCCCACCTGTTAACACTATCGGTGCTGATACACAGTCTATACAGCCACACTGTAATGAATGTCGATCCTGGATCGATAGGTATTACAAAGACATGCCTTTACTTCAGTCTCAGCTTAAATCCTTGGAAGACCAAGTGAATTCGCTAACGAAGGAGAATAACAGACTCCAATCTGTAGCTCAAACCAAAGACAAATGCCAAAAAAACATAGGGTATGTTGTTTTTAAGAATGTGGAAGCAACGACTGCAATAGTAAATTCAAAGATTGCTTGATTAGTTCGAATCCCTTAATTTGAGGTATGATTTTTTTTAAATAAGTTTAGTATGATTCTGTCTTTTTCAAATTAGGATACACGATTTTTTTGTTGTTTTTGATTTATTAAATAAAATGTGATTCTAGTTATAATTATAACTAGCTACAGAATCGTGAGATTCTGTAGCTAGTTAGAAAAATTCGAATTACTTGTTTTGATAATTGAAAATACATCTAAAATCTTTTATTCTTATTTGTTTTCAGGAACCTATGATTTCTAAGGAGATTTGAAGCACTATTGGCATATCTCAGCATACTATCTTTATGTTTTTAAATAGAATAGGCTGTTAGTTTTTGGTATCAAGTAGAATCTGGGAGGTTGCATCCCCCACATTTTTTGGAACAAATTGGATGTTATCAACATGAAACGTTTTGTTCCTGTAACCTATATAAGTATGTTGTTTTGTAAACTTGAGATCATATATGCTTGGGGAAAAATCTATGGATTTATGATTTACAGACTTGAATGGAATATGATATTTGCACATCTTTAGCTTCTCTATATTGTGTTTTTATTCAAGTTATGATTATTTTGATTTGTAGTTAGATCATGATTGCTTTAGCTATCGCGGTTTATTGCAGATTGATATGATAAAATTTATATGATATCCATATTTTATGTCCTATATTTAACACATAGTAATTATTCTGTTCAAACTTGAGATTAGGAGATTTATCTTCATCATTTGTTGAACACTTATACACAAGTTTTCACAGCAGGATCTATTTCAATGTGGCCACTTGTGAAATTATAAAATTGTTGTTACTATATCTCCTTTATGTTCTATCATTTGGATTCAATCATTACTTCTTCACGTTTACGAGAAGCATTTGTAGGACTTGTTGCGGGTTTGCCTCATCAAACAACAAGATTGGATGCTATACACAGGACGAATATGAGATGCAATTACAGGTTAGTTTGCGAGTTTTATTTCATTAGTTTAATACAGAAATTTCCTGCAGTCTAAACATATTCTACTATTTGTTATCTCTATTTTCAATTAGACAATTTGATTTTTCATTTCTTGTTTATAAACATTAAAAAAAAAAAACATAAATAAAAAAGATTGAACGATAGCTTTACTTTTGTTTTAATAAGTCAATCCATATTCGATTTTCGCAGGTTTAGATTAAAATTTGCATTCTGTAAATATTATACATAGATTAGAAATAAAGCCATTTGTATATATTATACATACAAAAAGTATATTTATGTTATAAACATTATTTAATAAACTGTAAATATATATTAGATCTGTATATAATTTTCAGCGAGTGTTATTAATTAAGTTATTTTATTTTCTTTAGTTTTGTTTTTCGCTTTCTTAGGACTTAGATAGGCTAACTGAGCTGCTAAACCCATCGGAGTGGATCAATACAAATGGCTTGGGTTAAGTAGACAACTCTGGACTGGATTTACTCCTCTAGTTGACGAGCGGTCAATTTCGTCTGTCAACAAAACCTGGAAGCAAAGATTGTCACCCTAAGAAAGGATATTCAAAAGAAAAATATGCAGAATAGCTCAAAAGTTCTGGATGACATTATCAACATTCAAAAATCTTATCTTGACAAGTCCGTACTTGGATACAATCAGACAGAAAAGGGATCAATCTCGAAAACAACAGAGCAAAATACAAATCCAAAAATTTATGCAGAAACAATCAAAGGGGATAAAAAGATATACAAGGAAGATTATAGTGACACTCCTCCACTAAGAATCAGATTTCAGAATCGACAACAGATATACAAGCCTCAAGAAGAAGAAGGATTCATAAGAGCACCTCCTTTCATAAGATCTTCAACTACCAAGTATCAAACTATATTTTTTGGTTTATGTTATGCATGTAATAATTTTGGACATAAAGCTATAAATTGCAGAGCTAACAATAGGAACAGTAACTATTTTTAGAGCCATACACAAATGGATTATTCAAGAAGACCTAGTGAAACACAGAGAATAAGTTACAACAGGTTTGAATCTTTGAACATTGAAGTGGAATGTTACAGATGTAACAATTTTGGACACATGGCCAAAAATTGCAGAATGACAATCCCTCCTAAAGAACCTCAACAGAGTCATAAACAAGAACCTCAGAAAATGACATGGATAAGAAAGAAAGATCAATATAGCAATGAAGAATGCACAGTCACTCTACAAGCTAAATA
>WSFP011577476.1:0-10589 GCA_009831015.1 Picea engelmannii
TATATATATATATATATCAGAAAAGGGAGAGATATAAAAGATTCCACTTTCACATAAGGCAGTTGTTTAGTATACTAGCACAACTACATAATTGTGGCTGATCAACGTCGAAAAGTTGATAAGATGAAAAGAATTTTTAAAAGAATATATTAAATTTTATTATTGATTAACAAATAAACGAGCTTCATTTATCTGGTGTTAATATTTTAATTTATGTTAATCATTTACAGGCAATCAATTACCTATCAAAGTAATTTTTAAATATGATTAGGTAAATGTAAAAAAGTAAACACATAAACTGATGTCTTTATAATAGCTAGGAAGTTAATGATTGAAATCACAGCCATTCATTTTGTGTGACTACTAAGAATATTCCAGCCATATTTAATCATGTCCATAGAAAACTTATTAAACACTAAACCCTTATTAAATCTGCCCATTATCAATAGGTGTACCCTTTCAGCATAAATATATGCAATATTACAGAACGAGATCTAATATTAAACATTAAACATGTCACACAACACATGCAAGAATCTAATGCGTCCATACAAAATTAAACAAAATAAGACAGAGATTAGAAACAAAATTAATACTTGAAATAGGACAGAGATTCAGAAACAAAATTAATATTCGAAATATTTTAGAGCTTAAGATTTTGTCGTCGTTGAGAAGTGAAGGCGAAGGGAAATTTGTCGTCGTCTAAAAGTGAAGGCGAAGGGAGGAAAATGTTTGGGGAAGGGTTCGTGCATGACACCACCATTTGTAAAGAAATCGTTGTTTGCCGTACTAGCTAACCTATGTGGAGAAGAATTATAATCAACTGGCCAGCAATATATAGCCTGTTAAGCAGCGTTTGAATGTTATAGCAGGTTGTATATATATCGTCAAATATATCTTAACGTATATATCATATCAAGATGATTTGACAATGTATATACCATTCATTGCTATTGCTTGCCATAATCAACTCACTTCAGGTAATATCCTTCCCGAGCCATAAAAGTTTGTGAAGATTATCTGTGAAATGGAACTTATTAAAGGAGTGGGAAGAGAAGAAGGAACACTACAAGATGGTGACTGTAGAGTTTTGTAGGAATCAAAAGAAGGATGAGGAATTTTACGTGAGGGTGATAAATTGTGGCGGGAAAAATATGGGAATGGACTTTGAGCATGGAGAAATATCGATCCAAAAAACGAAGGGGAAGATTAGAAAGTAAGTGCATCCTCCTCTTAAGTTTGATGTTGCACAAGAGAAGTAGTTTTTATGTGATACGCAAAGAGGCCTAGAGGAAGAAAGAGCATGAGAAGAGTTGCAACGCGCAACACAAATGTCGCTAGAAGAGGCCCAGGTCCATGAGGAAGTATAGTGTGCAACATAGAGGTTGTTGGAGGAAGCTCGATCATGTGAAGAGTTGTAGCATTCCACATAGAGTTCTTTGGAGGAAGTTTGTGTGCGTGAGGAGATGAAATGCGTAATGCAAAGGTCGCTGGAGGAATCTCACAAACAAGAAGAATTACGATGAGTTGAACATAAAGAAATAGAGGAGCACATGCATTAAGAGATAGATCACATGATGTGAGAAGAAGTAGTGTGTGACATGGGTCATGAATCACAAACCAAATACCAAGTAAGTAACTTCTTGTGTTTTTGTTTGAAGTTGTTAAATGATATTGATGTTGCAAGAAAATTGGCGCATATGTTAGCAACCTCCATGGGGGGAGAAGGGGCATCTATAATTATATCAACCCCCCTACCAGAAAGGGATGTGTGTCAGTTTAGTAAACAAAAGAGACAAGACGAGAGTTCAAGATGATGAATGAACTTGGAAGCTATGAGATGAGTTATCTCCTCAAATAACACAATCAAATTTGTTTATTTTAGGTGATAGGAAGTCATTGAAAAATATATTTCTAAATTTTTAAGGTTCATTTTTTAGAGCTTTAAGTATGTAATAAAGTTTGAAAAACATTTGATTTGGTTTTCCTTTCAAAAAAGTCAAAAATCAAGTTTTGGTGGCTAAGCACCTTTCCAAAAGGGCTTCTAAGCCACCAAAAGCCTTATCTTTCGGTGGCTTAAACACGAAATTCGGGGCTCTCTTAGCCACCGAAAGTGCAGAAAAGTCTATTTTTACTGTGCTGAGTCATCATTTTCAAATAATGATTCTGAGCGATTGGAGAATATTTTTGATAAAAGGGAGGAGGTTTTTGTTGCTAACATTTCAAAGAATGATAACCTCTCTCATTTTTCCTACAGGTGTCATATATTGGGAGAATCAAATTCATCTCTGAAACCTAATTTTCGGATCTCATAATTTCCCTGTTTGACACATGTTTTTGAAATGCAGATCCCGAGAAAATTAAAAACAATATCAAAGAAATGAGAGGTTTTTTTCTCAAAACAAACCAATATACAAAATCCTCTTCCATTTTGTACACAACAGTTTTGTTTTGAGAGATATGGGTCAATCTTTGAGAAGCATATTTCCAGAAATTTTTGTATTTTCTAGCCACCTCACAAATTCGATTTTGAGATAAGAGAAGAGGTTATAAGATCCATATTTTGAGGATCTGAAATTGCTTGTAAAGGATATAAAGGCTATCAATTTTATAGACTAATGGTTCGACTTTGGATACTTTTTCACACTCTGTACTCAAGCGTCTCATTTGCAGATCAGTTTATACAAGCTTCTTTTGTAATTATCTGTTCAGACTTACATTTTCCTGTCTATTCTATATTTGCACATGGATGTTTAATTCATGTCTATTCTGTTTGTCTAAAGCCTGATGGCTGTGATCCTATCATTTCCTTGATGAGTTGAATTACAAATATCATTTTCTCATTGTGACTGGCCATTCATGTATCTTTATGTGTGAGTCTAGTGGCATAGTAAGAATTCTCCATACATTCACTTATTTACAAACCCTCTTAACAGTGATAGTTAAAAGTCTTGTCATCTGGTTATGTTTCTGCATGTCTTGAGAGAGAAGGTTTGATTTAGTTATCTGACTTGATCCAATTAAGAGAATATTATACACCATTGAGATATCAATTAAGTTACCAGGATTCTTTGAGCTACAACCTAGAAGAACACCTGGAGTGATAAAAAAATGGTGGCATTGCCGGGGAGAGGAGATTGAATCTCATCTTCCTTGGGATATGACAAGATCCAACTTTGATGATAGACAAATTATGGACATATTTTCGGTTTTAATCATCTATCTGGCGACTCCATGAAGGGCAGATTCAGTGACGATTCCATTGTTCAGAAATCTGTTGGTGACTCCATTGGTATGAAATAAATAAGAGGCATGCATTTTGCAATTTCTCAAGTATTTTTGGTTACTCTCATCCAGTACCTAGTAAAGATGAATGGGAAAATAGTCTTCCCAGATTTCAAGGAGAAGACTGGGAAGTGTCAGCCAAACACTTGTTGGAATTTCATGACTTTATTCATCGTCTTGAAATTATACATGAGGATGTTCAAATTAAGTTTTTCAAGTATTCATTAGAGGGAATTGATCTTGATTGGTGTCTGTCTCTTCCAAATGCAAGTGTTAGCTCTTTGACAGGTTTCCATACAACCTTCAATTCCTTTTGTAAAGAATATTTTCCAGTTGAACATCTTTTTGAAGGATGTTGTAGTGAGTTTTCTTTGCTTCAAAAAAATTATATTAGTCATGAAACTCAGATTTGTGATGTTGCATCTATTATAGAAGAAGACATTTATCATGAAGATCAAGAGGTGTTGAATGATAGTAATAACATAGAGACATCTGCCATCATATCAGATGTGTTTGTTGTTTTAGATATCGATGAAGATCAACATGTCCATTTTGAATATATTGATGTCAAAGAACAAATGCATACATCAGAAGGAAAAAGTAGTGAATCTGAGTTAGAAGGAGATGGTGAAGGAGAACATAAATTTATGATGTATGTTTCTCTACCAATTAAAAGCAGCCAACAACAACATCAACATTTCAGTTCTTAGTTGGAACAACAAGAGTACCATCTTTATCCTTATGAACACATTGCTTCAAATTATGATGAAGAACAAAGTGATATTTTCCAAATCTTTTTCAAGAGCCTATTGTTGATAACTCAATGCACAAATCTTCATCTATGTCATTAGGATTTGATCATGATGTTCTTATATTCGAAAAATATAATGATAAAGAAGAAGATTTTAAGTTTTGTGGAGATTTTTTCACTTCTGGAATTTCATTTAGTTATGATATTCAACAGACAGATGATCAGAAATGTGTACATGTTGTGTTTGATGCTAGTTATGAATCTGTTGATCAAAATTGCAGTGAAGATCAAGAATATACCTCTTCTTTTCTTTCAAAAATTGTCATCTATAATAGGCCAACATATCATCATGATGAATTCAAATTACATAAATATGGTGAAGAGGAGCATAAAGGTTCAGATAAGAAGTTGAGCTAGTATTTTTCTCTGTCAGAGGAAGAACCATTTATATTCAACATCTATATCAGTGAAGGTAGCCAACATCACTTCAATTTTCAATTGAAATAGTATCATGACAAGTTATTTCTTTGTGACATTCATGACCCTTTTGCTGATTTTATGAAATCCATGAGCAACATAAACATCAAGGGTAGTTCTGTCGTCTTTTCAAATTATATTTCTACATGACACGACTTCCATTATTTTTTGGTTCAAGATCAAGAACAGGTTCAGTAATTCAGTTTCCGATATGGCTTCATTGGAAGTATGAGTTTACTTGATTAAGGAGCAACACAATGGTTAGAGTAGGAGTAGATAAGAGAATAAGCTCTTCATCTGAGCAAGTAGACTATTTCAATTATTTGTTTTTGAATAAGCAAAGCATGCTATAGGCAGGATACATGTAGGCTACAGGGTGGCAGGGGATTAGTTCTAAAGGCCGAATGACTCCATAGCCCAATGGTAAAGGCTACAGGAAAGTTACAGGTTTGTAGAAGATCAGTTACACAGGCCAAATGACTACATAGCCCAACATGAAAGGCATTGGATATTAGGTTCTTGAAACCTCACAGGGAGGCTTTCATCCCCAAAAGGAGACATATGTTATCTCCTCAAATAACAAAGCCAAATTTTTTTATTTTATGTGATAGGGAGTCATTGAAAATACATTTCTAAATTTTTAAGGTTCATTTTTTAGAGCTTTAAGTATGTAATAAAGTTTGAAAAACATTTGATTTGGTTTTCCCTTCAAAAAAGTCAAAACTCAGGTTTCGATGGCTAAGTGTGTTTCCAAAATGGATCTTAAGACACCGAATGCCTTAGCTTTAGGTGGTTTAAACACGAAATTTGGGGCTCTCTTAGCCACCAAAAGTGCAGAAAAGTTTTTTTTTACTACGCTGAGTCGTCATTTTCAAATGATGATTCTGAGCAACTAGAGAATATTTTTGAGGAACGGGCAGAGGTTCAGAGGTTTTTTGTTGCTAACATGTCAAAGAAAAATAACCTCTCTCAGTTTTCCTACAGGTGTCATAGATTGGGAGAATCAAATTCATCTCTGAGCCCTAATTTTCGAATCTCAGAATTTCCCTGTTTGAGACATGTTTTTGAAATGCAGATCCCAAGAAAATTAAAACAAATATAAAAGAAATGAGAGAGGCTTTTTCTCAAAACAAAACAGTATACAAAAGCCTCTTCCAGTTTGTACTTAACGGTTTTTGTTTGAGAGATATGGGTCAATATTTGATCAGCATATTTCCAAAAATTTATGTCTTTTCCAGCCACCTCACAAATTCTATTTTGAGATAAGAGAAGAGGTTATCAAATCCATCTTTTGAGGATCTGAAACTACTTGTAAAGGATATAAATCCTATCAATTGTATAGACTAATGGTTCGACTTTGGATACGTTTTCACACTCTGTACTCAAGCTTCTCATTAGCAGATCAATTTATACATGCTTCTTTTGCAATTATTTGTTCAGACTTACATTTTCCTGTCTATTCTATATTTGCACATGGATGTTTAATTCATGTCTATTCTGTTTGTCTAAATCCTGATGGTTGTCATCCTATCATTTCTTTGATGAGTTGAATTACAAATATCATTTTCTCATTGTGACTGGCCATTCATGTATCTTTATGTGTGAGTCTGTTGGCATACTAAGAATTCTCCATACATTCACTTATTTACAAACCCTTTGAATAGTGATAGTTAAAATCCTTGTCATCTGGTTATGTTTATGCATGTCTTGAGAGAGCAGGTCTGATTTAGTTATCTGACTTGATCCAATTAAGAGAATATTATACGTCATTGAGATATTAGTTAAGTTACCAGGCTTCTTTGAACTACAACCTAGAAGAACTCTTGGAGTGATAACAAGATGGATGGTCTCATGTTGGATATAGGATCCAACATGAAAATCTTGTTGAAGAAATCCTAGGAGTTAATCGGTAAACCGAACTTGGTCTGGTATCCTATTAGCTTCAATTGGAAAATCAATATAGAATCTATCCTATAGGTTGGCTCAAGTAGGTTGAAGTGAACTTATAAGGGGTGAATATTAAGGCATACTTTGAAGTGATAGAGATCATGGATGACTCATATCCCTACCTTTCCTTACTTGGTATTGATTGGGCCTTCAACAATAATTTCATATTGAATCTAAATAAGTGACATATGTCATTTGAGATAGACACCATGTGCATGATTGCACCATTAGATCGAAATGAAGGATACATATACAATGATCATGTGAATGAGGATGAACAAATATCTCTTATTGAAAATATCTACCACATCATGGGGAATAAGGAAGATTATGTCACTCCCACAATGAATGGGGAGTTGAGTTGGATTAGTGTGAAGTCCTATGATACTAATTTGAAGGATACCATGCAGAGGTGGGAGCATAAACTATATGAAGTCTCTACTAGGCAGTGCATGTGCATTACCACTGTGATGTGTGAGGAGGAATTTGGGCATTATCAATTCGATAGGAAAACTCCAGTGCATACTCTCATTTCTTGGATGTATCATATTCCCCTACTACATTGAGTGTGTGCCCTCAATATAGTGTTAAAAGGTATACCCTCCTAGTGAGGGGTTAGCGCATCAAGTGAACTTATGTGAATGGGTAGCTATGGAAGAGTCCATAAGGGAAAGATTATGATCAGGGGTATATATCTGCTAATACATGTATTTCGATGAGAGATGTTGGGTGGAAAAGTAGCCACGAGGTGCTCGTAAGATAGTTCGAAAAACTTAGGACACTCTGTTGGAAATCAATTCCTTCCACTTAGTCCCTCTAACCCCTATAGAGAAAACATATGAGCTATGATGTAATTAAGGAAATAGTGGGGGGTAAATAGATATCCCTAGGTCCAACGTCTACTCGTGCAGATCCTCCATGGAATAATCTGAGAGGCTCAATATGTGTGAAAATGAATTGTGACCCACTAGGGAATGTTGCAACAGACTAAGACTAGGTGAACCGATGTAGGGGTGCACATGGATCATGTACAACACTCCTTGAAGAATAATACTCATTCTTGTATGGAACAATCAACATCAAAATAAAAAATAAGGTGGCATAAACCCTTCCAAGAAATAAATATTGACATATCCATCGTATGTTTCCAAGGGATTAGCAATTTTTGACAATACCCGACGGTAAATGGCAAGATCTCATCCAGATATTATGCACGTTTGACAATAGAGATGAGTTTAAATGTCACTTGAATGTGAGGGGATATATAGAGAGCTAACGTGGACTGCCAAAACAATAACGTCGACAGTGGCGTGACGCATATGGGGGGGGTGATGGGATGGTATAATAAATTATGAACTGATGGTTCCCTAGGTGGGTAGTAATACACTCTGAGTTATTAATGTCTTGGTGCATTTACCAACAAATCATCATGCCATACTTAGATGGAAACCTTCCCTCGAAGGAACTAATAATGACCAATTCAAACTCATGGATTATTATTTCTAGTCTAAGTTCGAGCCTTTAGAGATACACGAAAACAAGAAAACATAATCATAGATAATAGGGTGCATAGTCAACAAATCCAACTAGGAAATTGGGTATATCTACTAGGACATTGACGCTACTTGGAGAACCCAGTGAATATAGTTTCAAATGAGTAGGTCGCAAGGTTGTAACAAAACAAAGGAAATATGGGAAAGAAATAAACCAGAGCCGTGGCTACCTAATAATGTTAGTTTTACAGGGTCCTGGATGGGGGAAGTTTGGGATGTTGAAGTTTTAAACTATGACGTCCAAGACCCTATCCAATTCTTATCCCTTTTCTTTTCCAACTATGCACAATTTTTTCACAGTGCGGATGGCCAACAACTAATTCTTACACAATAATGGGCCAAGCCAATTTGATAGGATGCCATACTATCCCTGGTTGAGTGTCATCATATTTTCCATGGGGAGTCAGTTACCATCTGTGTTCATTTTTTTTTTACTTGCCTACACAGTGGCTACCTATGGTTGGGCGAAAAATACCCAGCTGATGCAAAAGAAATTCTTCGAGTTACTAAACTTCCCATGCATGGTGAGGAACCAAAAAAATATCTAAAATCCAAAGACGTTGCCTATGAGTACGTGTATGGGAAGTACGACACACGTTGGGGAACACATGCGCTGATGATTTTAGAAATCAATGATCAATGAGTTTGGTTTTCCACCCAACTTCTCACATGTAATATCTTGCAGAAATGTAGGAAGGATGAACGATGTTTGGGAGGTGTCCAGCTAGCCTGATCTTGATATATCCTTAATAAATTCGTCAATGATTGCTTGGATGCTCAAAATGTTGGAAAGGACTTCCATTACAATTGGATTCTATTGGTTCTTGTCGTGGTTATATGGATACCCCTTTCAAGCTATGAACATGCCACTGTGGGTGGCCCAACATTTGCGGTCCCTCAATTTCTTCCCTTGCAAGTTAGTAGAGACCCTATCATTCAAGAAACAAATTATATAGCCTTTCATAAGTGGTATCAGTAGCTTATCCAGGTGACCTCGAAAGTGCGCATCCCATGCAATATCATCGACAAGTGTGCAAGTTATCTTGTATTTGAATGCAATTTTCATAACATTTATATCTATCCCAATGATGACTAGCGGGATTCCATGACATTACTTCCCTTCTATACCACACAATAAGATATGTAATAGGGGGTGGAAGAGTGGCCAGAACATCTGAAATTGGTCCTGTAAGAAGAAATGGATACTTTGGAAATGCTCGCTAAGCACAACCAGGATCAAAGGCGGGTCGAGGTTGCATGATGTAACGAATAGAACATAGCCCCCATAGCATGGATATATAAGCGAAAGGAGGATTCTAAGCGAAAACAAGACTCAATTTCTACATTTGTATACCCGCTCCACATTAGGTCTAGTCCTAAACATGAGAGTGTCGATTAATGGATAAATACCCTCCCAAGACACAATGCATACCAGTCATAGTAGTTGACACTCTACTCTACAAAATGACAATGGAATGTACCAACCATTAGAGTGGGAACTCCTCCTGTATAGTATGACCCTTGATGAATGGCACTTGGGATTGTGACTCTAGTCACTACCCTCTAAACACAATTGATTCTAGAATAGTAGTTTCATATGGAGGCCAACCATAATCTTGATGATATTTGTCGCTAGCTTGCGGGTGTCGTGCATTCTACCGAAACTCCACCTCAACCTCCAGCTTCAATTCAAAACTCTAGTAGTCACATGCACGTACTCAGATTCGACCCTTCATTGGTCACTTCAATGAACATTTCCATTGGAGGAATCCCTTTAGGACCAATTTCTATTCTAGAAGTGAAAAATTGTATTACTAATCTACTTACAAAATTAGGGGAATGACACCACACACTGATTCTGTCTCATGCACAAATTCAACTACAAAACCAAGTAGAAATTTCAACAAGAAATCAGAAATGTGCCCACTATCAATAGGAGGTTTAGGCTCACAAGTCCTTGCAATGACTATACGACACAAAAGTATCGACACATGAGAACACAAAGGCTCAATATGATGAGAGTAGTTCTGCCTTTAACGACCTCCTCGTCCTAGTCGATAACTTGTATGAACATGTACCTAATACCTCGGAGGAGGCTCGTGTCATCCTTCCCTTTCTAAAGCTCTCGAAAGTAAAGGAATGTCTTCAGGAATTGGAGTCTCAGAACCTAGCACTTTGTTCTTGGATCCAACATATGACACAAAGGGATCTGGAGCTACATACAAAGTTTGCGGTGGCTAAAGAATCCAACCACAGTGGCCAAACTTGACTTTGGTGTTTTTTGAGATTGGTCGAATAGAGTTTCACCTTGTGAAACCATTTGTAGAATCCACTGGAACTTAGCTCTACTGATGACAGGTGTTGACGATTGAAAATGTCAACATAAATTCTGCCCCCAAAGTTTTGCTAAATCCTATTATTATATAAGACTAAATAATTCTAGTAGGTGGGACCCCCTTGAACTTTTGAAAATCAAGTCTGATCATTTTCAATGTCATGATGATGTGCTACAAAGTTTTACTTGGTTGATGAGAATATGGTTGTCATTGATATCAGTTAAGCTTTGAGATGTTGTT
>WSFP011577477.1:0-10538 GCA_009831015.1 Picea engelmannii
AAAATAGGTTAGAGAAGGTAGTATGTAGCTGTTGGCCACTCTTTTTAGGGTTTTAATAGAGGAAATTGCTTGTTGTTTAGGAGAATAATCCATTATCAAGAAGAAAATCAGCTTGTTGTTGATGTCTACCTTTGACCCAAAGAAACGTTTTTGTGTTGTCATGATGTGTGTCTAGGCTTCTTTGTCACTTTTCTCATTGTTGGAGAAGAAAGGCTTCACATTATCTCCATATCTCTTAGAGTGAATTTAACTATATCGGGAAGGGGATTTAGAGGAAAACTTAAAGAAAATCCTACGCAGAAGCAATCAGTGGAGATCAAAACTTGTCTTATGGGACTTACTGAACCTCTTATGATTTGATGAGCTACAATGAAACAAAAATTTTGGTCAAAGATTGATTTTTTAGAGTTATTGTACCAACTTACCTGGAGGTAAGATATAAGTTCCCAGCTATGGGAACTATGATATGAAAATTTGAAATTTATTATAATCAACTACTTTGCAAAGGACATTTGAACTTTTTTCTATTCAATCTTGTATTCATTTCACTTAACTTCTCACAAATTTAACTCATGGTTGATTGAGGCTTGTTTTTAATATGTTTTTAGATTCTTCTTTTATGTTCTTGATTTTCATACATTTCATTATGTTCTCTACATCAATCAAATATCACTAGTTTCCAAAAGAAATTGTATTATTTGTGATGACCTCCCTGCCTATAACCCACATGTGTAGACTCTTAAAATGTGTTTCGTTGTAGCTTTGATCAAGACTACTCTAAAATTATTTTTTCGTGGGCCCAAATTCCTCCTCTAATAGAGTATGTATTTCTCCGTTCCACAACAATCTAACTCTCAATACTATATTACAATTCTCATTACCAGACACTAATTCTCCTTTACATGACCGAGTGTTAGAACCATGTTCTAACCTCCATTCATTAGCTTCTTTATATTTAGAACCCAATATTTCTTCTCCTCACAAGGCCAAATCCTCATGCAAGAACTAGCACCTAAGCGTTCAAATACAAAGGCTTAAGTCCCATTTCACCTCAAGCTAAAATCCATAGGCTATAGGATTATTTTCAGTTCGGAAAGGAAGAATACATTTTAATTCTACATCAGATATTGAAACAAAATCCTCCAACCTGAAATAATGCAATGACTGAAGTTTTTAGGAAGATAAAAGAGAAGGTCCAAATTCTTCCACCATTGTCTTTACCCACTAGAGAAGGAAATTATATCATAGCGATAGATGCATAAAAAAGTACACAGACTGGTGTACTAATAGAAGAAATTAATGGAGTTGAGACTGTATGGTCATATAATTTAGGTTATTTTCGAAGAGAAGATATTAATTACCCTTCTATCCACAAAGACATTATTTTTGTAAAAAAGACAGTGCTCCATTTAAGACTATCTCAAACTAATAAAATTTCTAATTAGATCAGATCTGAAAATTTTACTTGGGATGTTAAAATATGAAAATATCTTTACAAAGTCTCATTCTAGAATTCAAAAATGGATTTTATGGATAGATAATTTTGAATTTACTGTGCAACATAAACCTGATCAGTTAAACTGTATTGATGATATGTTAACCAGGGAAGCCAAAACTGTAGATTTATCCATGTTTTCAGCAGAACCATCGAAAAAAGGAAAACAACCTATGACTCAAGAAGAAGAAGGCCAAGCTCAGGCTACAAGAATAAAAGAAGTATTGACAACATTAAGTCAATAATTCATAGAAATCATTATTAGAGAAAGAGCATAAGAACAATTGTCAGCCACATTAATTGAAGAAATTAAAGGATCTCCCATGAAGATTCAAATCTTGGAAAAATGGGAGAAGAATGCTCTTGCATGTTTAAGAAATGATTCAAAGGAAATATGGGGATGCATTATAAAATTATCCAGAGATTATGATAAATATGATATGTGTTACTATGGCATTGGCTCAGGACCAATGTGTTGGGAGAATTAATCCTTGTTGTTACAACTGACACTAAAAAAAGGGAAATTGTTGTATGTGCAGACACTAGAAATCTAGTTAGAAAACCATGGACTGGATGGAATGAAATTTTATTTGAAATATTTATGCCAAGAGAAGGTTGGTATTTAAAATGAACACAATTTATTTTCAATTTGTAGCATGAGCTTATGATTGCGGCAAAGTATGAACTCTGGTTTAAATTCAAACTAAAATTTGTGGCTGCATCTTTGTCTAAGTTTGATCCTCCATAACTTGTACAATATGAACATGCACTAAAGGATAAGGATGGAAAAATCATAGGCATATCCCAAGAATATATGCTCCTAACCATTAAGGTTCGAACCAACTATCAAGGAGAGTATCTTAAAGATCATAAACATCCACTCATGCTCGAATCCTTTGTGTCCCATTGCTTTGATGACTTCTTCTTTCTTATACTAGATGTATCGAAATCACATAATCCATATGATTACGACTAAGACATCTCTTGGACTGAATAATAGATTCATAATTTGAATAATTTCATGGAGGATTAGTGCAAAAGAATTGTGGACCCTAGTTTGTACATAGTATCTATTTATAAAATATTAAATATTTTCTGTGGGTGGATGTACACTCCACTTTTTACTTTGTTTGTCGGCCATTTCCTATGGAATATCATTATGTGGTTGATGTAGCACTCCATTGTGTATCTGCCAGGTCTGATTCGGGTCCCCATAGGTAGAACGACCACTAAGGGATGAGATAACAAGTGGTTGTCCCCACTTTCCCCGAATCTTGGTCGTATTTTTTCTTTTGTCAGTCCAATCGGATCAAGAGATTTATCCCTCGTGAAAGTATTCACTTTTGAACTAAAGATGTAAGTTATTATTTCCCATCTAACTGAATGTATATTCTATAAATAAATACCCTAGCCGCTCATTTGATCATTCAAGAGTTGAAAATGCAAAGGAGACATTTGAGGTCGTGTCTAACTTTGCAAATCAACTTATGACCAATGATTGCCCATTGATGTTTTGAACTCCAAATATTAAAAAAATATCTAATAAAGATTTTTTTTAGTATTAAAATGCATTCCATAATTTTCACGGTAGAAAACCCTCTCTCTTATAAAAATAATAGCACACATATCAAGTCTTTTTTCCATAAAATCATTTTCTAATATTTCAATTTCATCTTTTTCTTTTTCTTTATTTTTTCTTTTTTATAGAAGAGCATACTACTTAACTTTCTTTATTTCATTTGTATGTTGCAGAATTCAATGACTCAACGATGTCCCAAGAGTGAGTCGAAATCAATTGTATTTTTTTTTTTTGTAAGTAAGTGTTTTGTATTATATATAAAAAGCCTGCTAAGAGCCAGGATCAAGAGTACATAACTGAGTCAAGCGGTTGTAATTATTGAACTGCTCCAGAAGAAGAAACCAGTTCAACCAACCGTATTAAGCTAGTTTCAAAATTTACTAACATTCCTAAAGATAACCAGACAAATTAACTACCATGAGAGCCACTAGAGCTAAAGTATGGAACAAGTTGTGTATAATCTAGCACATACTCTGGCAAGAGGCCTGGCCAGGGTTCCTCAATGACAGGTGTCCCGCTGATCGTCCACTGCATGTCTGTGGCATCGTCGGCCTTATCCTCATAAGATGTCAGCCTTACACTTGCCGTCGAGGTATGCATCTGGGGACTGGAGCCTTTCTCTTCCATTGCTGCTACCGGAACTGGACTTTCGTCACCTCGTTCATTGCTAGCCAGGGTCTGCGTCCTCGCGAAGTCGATCATAGGCACTGGTGCATCTTCCTTCCCCTCAGACTGCAGGCTCCCCTCTGTATCATCTTGCTGATGGCTGCCCACGTGGTCGCTAAGAGAAGCATCACTGGAATCCTCAGGGGAGGCTTTAGGGGGGTTGGATAGAAGCTGAAGAAGGACTGACAACCTCCCCTCCATTTGTTGAACATGAAACTAGAGGTCGTTCACTCCATCCCGAAGCTCAAAGACCAAATCATGAAAAATGGTGTAGCTTTCACGCGGAAGGTTGGGGAGGGGCGTCTTCAGTTTGCTACGGGGTCGACCAAGTCCAGGCACCGGGGGAGGAGAAGAATGTTGGGCGGAGGGAGGCCACCATCTATCGAAAGCATCAATGACAGCCAGACACTCAAGAGCCTGGGTGGATGAACCAGAGGGCGAGGAGGAAGTGCGGGGGCGCCGAGGGTGCCAAGGAGAGCGTCTGGGCGGATGCATTTGCTGTCGCAGCATAGTGTGGGTTGGCTTCTGCAGGAAGTCTGCAGAGACAAGGTGAAAGGTGAGGAACAACCGAGAGACCATGAAAACTGTTGAGCCAGAATCAAAACCAAACAGCCGAGCGGTAACACAAGAGGGAGGCTTCATTGCTCTATTCGTAATGGTGGTCGAGGGAGCGTGAATTAATGCCCCTCCCATCGATGTTGAATGCGTATTAATGCTCGGGGGTGATGGCTGCAGTGGGCACGAGCCGAGCACATGGCTCCGTGCTCCGTTGGCCTCCCCTTTCCACTTCTGCGCGCCAGGTGGTGGGCTCTAACACCCCATCCAGGTGATTATCCATTTCCACTACTTTGTTGATGCACTGGTGGAGAATGGGATGCGTCTGATCTAGAGCAGTGTTGCAAAGGAGTTCTGGACCCTCCCAGTTCGCTCCTATGTAAGCCAAGTAGTCCGCTACCTAGTTTGCTTTTCGTTTGACATGAGATGGTATGATTACCTGGTTGGGATGCAGTGACTCTACTATGAGTTGAAGCCCATGTGAGAGCCTCCAGCTTGGGGAGAGTTTGTCAGGGTCAGCGCCATTTAAGAGCTGGCCAAGAAGGTTGACAAGGATCTGGGAGTCGCCTTCCACCAGGAGCTGATTGAAGCTGTGATCCTTGGCAAGTTGTAGCCCCCGTATGAGTGCCCAAAGTTCTGCCACATTGTTCGTGGTATGACCTAAGGAGCTTGTGCTGATTAGAATAATGCACCCCTGGTGATTGCGAAAGACTGTTCTGTATCCCACGGCACCTGGGTTGCCTTTGGAGGCTCCATCGAAATTGAGTTTGAGGAAGTTTGTCGATGGGGCTGACCAAGAGGAAGGTCTGGGGGTGGGGACAGGATTAGGGGCGGAGGGAGGGGGAGGAAGGGGAGGTAGGGGGAGCCAATGTATTAGGATTAGGGATTCAGAGGGGGTGCCGGTTAGATCTTGGTCTGTCCAGGGGTGGAGGTGGAGTGTTTCGAAAATGTTGCATCGACAGCTAGTCCAACACTGTTGCCAAGGGAGAAAGGTATTCCTGAAGAGCCTTCGATTTCTATCCTTCCAGACCTGCCAAAGGATGAAGCCGGGTATCAATTGCCAGATCCGATTCAAGAGGGGGGAATGAAATGGGTGGTCCCTCCAATCGGCGATGGTATCTGCAACATTGTCTCGAACATAATCCGAGGTGCGCATTATGAGCGCCATTTGATCCCAGATTTGTGCCGTGTATGGGCAGGAGGTGAGGAGGTGATTCATGGTTTCGACTGCTTCCCTACAGAGAATGCATATTGAGGGACCCACAAAGCCTCGCTTGGACAGGTTATCCCAGGTGAGGATACTAGAATGAGCCACCAACCAAAGGAAGAGAGTAATTTTGGTCCAGTGTTTAAGATTCCAAATCTTTTGCCAAATTCTGAAATCAATTGTATTATACAACAACATTGATGATCAAATAAAATGGTTTCTGATGCCATTATCTATTGGGTCATTGGTAACAATGAAACCATCAACAATTGGTCGCCATGGAGAAAAAAAAAAGACGTTTGCAAGACATTAACATCCATTGAAAAGGTTTGATAAAAGGATTTAGGATGAGTAATGGAGGAAAAAAGTGGAAATGATTAAAGTGGCACATGTATATGACTATAGAGATATGTCAAACGAGAAATTTTCTACTCATCCAATTTTTTCGAAAATTGATTGTAATTGTGAGTATGCAAAACCAATATGGATATCATAGTTAGTTGATGTCAAATTTTATTTAAAGATTCTAGGATTTCAACATCTCTTTAGTATTCTTTTATCATAACATGAATAACACATTTATCCCAGGTTTTTTCATATCAAATTGGAAAGAATGAGAACCGACTGAATGCATAACACATGTTTTCCAAGTTGTTCATTCAAAAATAAGAGAACTACTCTATCCCGGTAAGGATCCTACATGGTTAAAGAAGGAAAGTGTATTCTTTTATAAATATGAATACATTATTTCAAAAACAATTGGATCATGTGGATATATCAAAGAGATCCCTTTACCTTCCCTTAACTTATTGGAATGGCCAAGTGTATATGATTGTTCTGTAAGTTCTTTTCGTTACAAGTTATTTTCAGAAATACAAATTGGAATGAAAGAAAAACGTGGCATTCATGTGCATAGTGGCATTTTCATGCCGTTCTCTCTCTTTGTTCATATTTTTTGTGAAGGATTCATCGATAAGGGAAACTGATAAAATGTGTGCTACTTCAAATCCTTTCAATGAGATATTTACAATTTTATTTTCACTGGGTGGGATAGAAGAGTACAGGACCAAATTGGAGAAGAAATTGAGTGCAGATTGAGTCATGCCACCCTATGTTTCAAGTATGTCATTTCAATATTATTTATTTTTTATTGTATCACGCTTCCTTTTTTTTAGGGGTTATAAGAGGAAAAGAGAGAGTTGCTTTTGAATGTAACAAATATATGATGATACAAATTATTTTCAGTTGATTCTTCTAGGTATTGGATTTCAAGACAAATGTTATATATCTCATTTCAATTCCGTAGGTGGAAACATGTACGACAAATGGGGGAATGGGTTTGGATTCCTAAGGAACAAAACGACGATGATGAAACAACTTCTCCAATAGTTTCATTTTATTCTTTGAAAAATGGTGAAATCTTTAGAACATTGTCAATGGAGGAGAATTTGACACTATTTGATATCAGAGAACAATTGGAGATAGAAGAAGATTTTGATCATTTTGTATTTGTACACAATGGTAAAATGGTAAGACTGTAAATATGGATATCACGATTCTAATACATAGACCATAGTATAAAAAATTATTTCAATGTGAAACCTTCTTTATAGAGAAAATAATTCTAATTTATCTTATTGTATTTTGTAGGTCAGGAAATGACGAGAACATACTATGCATTGCAAAGATTGTATCAAACCTTCTACCATTGAAATCAGGGAATGCTAAATATTTGTAATTTGAAAGTAAAACACGTATAATTAATGCACATTATAATAGCATCCCCCAAATGTAATGGAACTTTTGTTTTGCAATCTCTAATATTTCTTTTGGTTATACTATTCAAGAAACTATACTAGCCCATTTATGAGTAATATACCTAGACTTTCTTCCAAAGTGTTAAAGTGTTTATACATTTTAATATTCTGTACACCAACACAATCTTCGAAAATGAAACCATTCTCTATGTTTTGTGATTGTTGTAGTCTAAAATGCCTTTGATGTTTTCCATGTGTTGAGTACTATTATATTTTCCATGAAATATCTTAGACTTTGTTTTCTTCCATATGATAATAATTACTGTTTTTTTTCATATCTCTGAAAGAGCATTATAATACAAATGGAGTAATGCTCATTTTCACCATAGTCTAGCCTTTTCTACCAACTTTCTTACATGATTTAGCAATCATAAACACAAGAGAAATTTCTTGTAGCAACTTAAGTCATTAAGTTGGCATTCCATGATATATTTGGTAATCGAGTACTAGATCCTATTTTAACAGTTTATTTTCATTGAATTTGTTCAATGGATTGGTTCCATTGTATCATCTTGGTGATTTTGAGTCTACCTGTGGTGTTTACGGTGATGAGTTGCAAGTGAAAGAAAAAAAGTTAACCTCCACCAAGGCACAACTGCATTATGATTTTTAATATTTGGAATACTACAAGCCAACTGAAATTGTCAACTATGCTAAAAGTTTAGGCAAGATATAGATGATGAGATTACTTCAAGATTATAGATGATGATGATGATTTTGATTGATGAAATAGATGGTATTATCAAGAAATAATTTCGTGAACTAGGAACTAGACTTCAGGTTGCCACTCAAATTATAAAGTTCCTAAATACCATTTCTAAAGAAACATTGACAAGCAAAGGTATTAAAGAAAGAAAAACAATGATGAAGGAAAATGAAAGAATTTTCACAATGAGGAATCTGATATAACAAAATCAAAATTAATGCATATCATTGAAAATAAGTGTGGAATCCTTACCCAATAAATTTTATAATTTAGTGAAGATGGGATTACCTTCAGTTTGGGATAAAAAGGGCAATTTCTTGCCATATGAAGATTACATAATTTTTTTTATTTCCTGCCATAAAAAAGAAGATAAACTTCAAGGTGTGGTCAATACTTTGAAAGGTCATACCATTGTGGACCTACTCACAGATGAATTTTACCTTCTATGGTAAATAAAAAACTTATTCTAAAAAATTGTGAGTATAAATAAGACTTGTGCTTGCATTTTATCATTCTTTTTGAATAAAAAAGAAGTATTCCTTTTGTTCAAATTATATTCTGGTCTAGAGACATAGTTAAACATCATTTCTTCTAGATTAATGATAAAGGCCCAATTAAGCAACAAAAATAATATGTTTTAGAACATATCAACTAAAAAATCAATCAATCAATCTAATGGATGCCTTGGCATAGTTTTCATAAATATCTCAAATGTTACAGTAGGTGGCACAGTGATTTCTAAAATGAGGTGTGTTGTAACATAGGTTAAAATTCTAAATTTTATTGAGAATAGATATATTAAGTTTTGTATTAGCTCTCTTTCTTAATTTTTATTGAAGAGTATAGATTTTGATGTTAATTTAATTTTCATTTTTCATTTTGTGTTAAAATACATTTTATGTTAGGTTTTCAGTTTTGTTAAATATAGATTCAATTTAATTTTTTTTTTAAATCTGGTTATAAACTAGTTCAAGTTAATTTTTCTATAATATCAGTTTTTTTTATTTTCACTTTGTTATGTGTGATATAATTAATTTTAACTTTAGTCCTATTTAAATTTTATTTTATTTGTATACAATTTTAATCTTTAACTTTTGTATAATATTAATTGTAAATTATAGTATATTATAGTTATATTAGTTATTGTATTAGTTAAAATTATTATTTTTCTATATTATGATTTTTTTTACATAGGACTTAGTGGTATTTGTATATTAAAGTGTGTGTGTGTGTGTGTATATATAAGCATGTTTTATTTAGGTTATATAGTATTTTAACTAATTAAAAGTTGTGTTTAGTTGTAGGTATGTCGAGGTAAATCCTGAGCATTGATTGAAATGACAGTGAAATCGATGGTTCAAAACAAAAAACACAACTTCCAAATGAGTGGTATTTAACATAAAACTACCCTTCCAGCTTTGACAGAGAGGTTTTGATCTATTCTACATGTCAAACAATGAGCTTACACTGGCCTTTGGGAAGGAGTAACCAAAACCTCCCTCATACAATGCGCTAAACTCAAACTAAAAACCACTCATTGCCCTTTCAAAAACCAAACCAGTGGTGTGTAATTATTTTTTTATGTTGTTTTAGTTTATTTGTATATGAGCTAATAAAGTTTGATGTGTTTTAATATATATATATATATATATATATATATACATGAAACAACACCTCCATAACAATGCTATGTGAGTGACTACAACAAGTAGTATTTTTTTTTTTTTTTTAAACACACAGGTTAAGACAAGAGTGATACGACAACTTACATATACATTCAATATTATTCTTATTCAATATCAAATTCATAGAAACTCATAACACATATTTCATTAGAAAAATATAGATCTAGCTTGTAAAAATATTCATCATACACTTATACAAGGGAGTAAGAGTATCCACTTCTTACCCAACCAATTCCTACCCTGCACTAATGATTTACAATTTATTTGATTTCTTACTAATGATTTTAATTTAAAAATCAATGTATTGTTTTCAATAAACAAAGTAATTCAATCTAGATGAAAGAAACTTCTTAACGTACCAACTCCAATGCAACGGTGATTGGTAACACAAATAACATTAAAAATTTTACTCGACGTCCATTATTTCAATGGGTTGCGCAATATATTTTATTTCTATATGTAAATTAATCGTAAATATTTTTCATTCAAGGAAGGAATGATAAAAACTTGACGGTGATAACATTCCCTGAACTAATTAAGTAACCCAAAGTTGTTGAACAAGTCAATACTAAATACATTAATAGTCATCGCTATACACTAAAGGATATGCATTATCCTAAACCATTATTCATTCACAATAAATCATTATAAGTATATTGAGTAGTTGAAGAGTTATATAAAGTAAAATATTTCCACCCAATGTTGGAAGATTGGTTGTTGTCATTGATGTCAACCCTAGTCATGGGTTTTGGACCACAAGATTGATGAAGGTATTTGGACATGAAGGAAAATGCACATGTAGATAAAACACCCATGGATGGATAGTAT
>ML915229.1:3117-13706 GCA_009831015.1 Picea engelmannii
GCGACAATCTATGACGATGATTCTAAGGGGCACCCAATAAGGCGGAGACCTTATTCCTTAGAGGCCCTTAGTCTCCCACAAGTTCACCTAGCGAAGTATTGACTCCAGGGGTTTTTGATGTCTACCAAGTCAGCCAAGAGGATGTTGGCACCCTTGGAGCACATGGTGCATCCTGAAGGGCACGTCGTGCAAGAAAAATGGAAGAGGCGAGTGGCACCCTTGGAGCATGTAGCGAATCCTGAAGGGCACGTCGCACAAGAGAAACAGATGAGGCGAGTGGCACCCTTGGAGAACCTAGTGTGTCCTGAAGGGAACATCATGTTTTTAATGATATATGAGTGAAGCTATATGGCCTTAAGACGAATAACATGATAAGAAATTTTTAAAACAATTTCCCTAATAAGTTGTCACCCAACACAAAAATTAACGTCTAGGTCTAAATTATACTCGTGGCAAAAATTTTCTATCCTTTTAGATATATATATATATATATATATATATATATATATATATATATATATTTAAAAATAAAAATTTAAATAAATAATGATGATAATCTTCATTAATCTTGTAAGAAGAAGTGAGTAAACAATTTAATTGATTCATAAAAATCTGTTGGGATAAAAAAGGGGGGGGCGACATTAATTGTTTTATTATATTATGCTAATTTAAAATTACTAATTAGAAAGAAAAAGGGGAAAAAGTTAATTTCTACACCTACCAAATTGAGTTCTAAATGAAAAGGGGAAAGAGGGAAATCTAAAATAACTAGGAAACTAAGAAAAGAGGGAAACATAAAAAGAAAAGGGAAATAGAAGGGAAAAAGCAGAAAGTCAAACTTAGTAAGGTCTCTAGCATTTAAGAACTTTCTAATTTAAACTAAACTAGAAAATTAATACTAGGGAAAGTCATTAAAGTCTGTAAGGGAATTTGGGGACACCTAGGAGCGATTCTAGGGTGACTCTAGGTGGGTGAGGGAAATAAGGGTAATTAATTAATTAAAGAATTTAATTTATGGAGGAATGAAGGGGATGATTGACACTTGTATGGGGACGATTTTTAGGAATTAATTTATTAAACATTAATTTGAATGGGATTTTGGGAAGGTAAAGGAGTTAGAAACTCTATATAATGGAGGGAGGAGAAGGAGGCAAGATCTCTTCTGTTTGTGAAACGTTACGCTGCAGAAATCTATACTTGACTGACTTATCTTGTGGGAGATAGGATACCAAGTTCAGTGAGGAGTGGTAGCTCGGCCTTGCGAGGCGCGCTAGGAGCTAGTTGCATCTCTGGATAGTGTGCGTGGCCCCTTTGCATATCTTGTGGCTAAGGCGGAATAAGAGTACCCATATATTTGGCTGGGAGGTACCGATGAAGTCTCATCAGTCGGCAAGAGGGAATTGCACAGAGCACCCAGGACATAAACTTAGAGTGGGTGATCAAGCACTGGTACGCTTTCTTCATTTTTTGCATGTTAGATTGTATTTTGATTTATGCTTTGGATCTGCATGTTTATTTGGGTAAGGAAATTGATTTCCTTAGCGTTGGAATTGGTGACTGAATATTTACATAGCCTTTAGCTCGATGAGTGATTGATTCCCATGGCCTTCGATTCCAGGCATGTTTTTATCACCCCTATGGTGTATTGATTTTTGAAGATTGTGGTTGTTGTACTTTCATCCCTAGCTCATTATTCCTCGCCTAAGCAGTCGGCTAGGAGCCTGATCTACGGTCTTCGCTTTGGCGTCAATGCTCTACTTTTCTGTGTGTGGATGATGATCGAACGATGTTCCTGTCAGCCATCTACCTCTCTTGTTGTCCTTGGTTGATTGCTTGACTTGCACCTTCTAGCCAAGACCTCTGCATATGGATTATCTTATGTCCTTGTTGGTTTTTCTCTACACCTTGACTGATAGAATCCCTGTGATCATTCAATGACTTTTCCCAATAGATCCTTGCAGTTCTCTTAGTGTTGTCCTCATTTTTGTATTGGTATTCTGGCAATGGAAAATGAGTTGATTCATGTCTATGTTTTTGTATTGGTATTCGAGAAATGGAAAAACAAATTGATTCATGTCTTCATTTTTGTATTGGTATTCTAGCAATGAAAAAACAATTAAATTCTTTGTCTGTGTTTTACATTTGGTACCCCCGTAAGAAAGACAAAAACGTTTTTGTTTTCCTGTATGCGTTGGCATTGGCATCCTGGCAGTGAAAAAGGGAAACCTCAGTTTATTCAACCCTCTCTGGTTTGCATCTCATTTTTACCTTTCGGGTGAATTTCCCCTTGAAGAAGACTATGTTTTGCACTTAAGAATTTCAGTTTTGATTACCTTTGTTGCCTAGCAATTTTGCCCCTCTGAGGTTTGCATTTCATTTTTACTTTTGGGGTGATTTTCCCCTTGAAGAAGACTGCGTTTTGCAAAAAACGTTCACTGCTAATTGATGCCGTGTTGCCTGGCGATTTGTCAATTAAATGTGATTGTGTTTACTGCCTTAAAGACTTTGATTTTCCATTAAAAGGGTAGCCTGCATTTTGCCGATATGTAGTGCAATGATTTTCCATTTAAAAATGCGACTGAGTTGTTGTAATTACCCACAATGTTTTCCTTTAGAATGTTTTTGGAGCTTGTTGTAATTACCCATGATTTTTTCCTTTATAATGTTGTCGGAGCTTTTTGTAATTACCCACGTTTTTTTCCTTCAGAATGTTGTCAGAGCTTGCTGTAATTACCCACGATTTTTGCGTTTAGAATGTTGACTGAGATTGCTTGAATGACCATGAATTTACCAAAACAATTCCTACAGTTAATTGCCTTGTTAATTGAAATGTTAAATGCTATGTTATTTGCCTTATTAATTGCCAGAACAATTGCTACAACATTGTGAATGGTCAGCAGATTCCTACTTATTGATTTAATGCAACAGCGAGTTAAATGGTTAACAGTTATGTAGATTGCCTTGTTATTGCGGTATTAATTGTTATGTAACTGTTATGTTAATTGACTTGTTAAATTTCTACAACGATGTTAATAGTTAGGAATTTCCTTCTTAATGATAGTAGAGAGATAGCACTATTAGCTCGGTCAATATAGGTAGACTACATGTTGAGATTTAATTGTTCATAAGTATTATATGGGTAGCATTCTACATTAAGATTGTTAATATTGTTATTTAAGTTAATGGCTAGTTGGATGGAGATTTTGGATTATTATAGCATTGTCCATTTAAAATGTAATAGTGACTAAAATTAGATTGGGGAGTAAAGTCTAGATTGCCAATTTGAGACCTGATTACAATTGAGGTTAGATTCTATTTATAATTATAGCTCTAGTATTGATTACTTAGACTTGCTAGATTGATTGTATTAACGTTAATGTAATGGGTGAATTAATGACTAATTGTAATTTAGACGTGCCCCGTCAGAATGGTAACACATGTTAAAATAGATTGCAATCATTAACTAGTTTAGACTGGGTGATTGGTTGGGTCATGGACGAAGTCATGTCTTGGCTCGTGTATTCCATGGTAGTCATCCTCTTGTGTCTCATCCACCTTTTGTGTGGGGTGTGGGTATAGTCTCCCTGTCAGTATTCGAATCCTAGCGCATCGGCATTTTCTATAGTCTTTGGTTCACATAGGATGTTTTGCGCCAAGGTTATTGATGCGTCTATCACCTAGGGACGACATGATTCCTGATGAGGGGATCATGGCACATCCATTTTGGATAGCAATGAATGATAACTTAGGCAGATTCAATGCCTTCTGTATGAGTCTTGTCAAGCGTTGTAAGTTTGTTTTTTTGCATGGGTTCATGAGCCTTGAGGTTCTAGTATTTGTTCATGAACATCATTGTGTTGGGAGGGGGATGTTTTCCCTTGGCTTGTAGGTGTGGTCCTGTTGTGTCAGGCGGGTAGTCATTTCTCCTTGTCTTAACGCATGTTTCACCCTGTTTCTCCTATGTTAGTGCGTTGAGTCATAGTTTCCTGCTGTATGGACTACATTCTTATGTTCATCATCAGTGGTGAGGTAAATTGTTGTCGTTGTCGCCTTCTTTCCAAAAACACAGAAAGAATAAAAAAAAGTTGCACCTCTTCTTCGCTTGTAGTTGTAATGAAGGGGACATTACATATGGTATCAGAGTGGGTTCAACCCTATGAATGTGGATCGCCTTGCTTTCCACTGCAGTAAACCTTTGAGTATCAACCTTGCGTTGCTTAAAAATTTAACAAGTTCTTTCGGTGATCTCATTTAGAGGACCCTCGAAGGTTCACAACACGGTGTCATGGAAGGAAGTGCAATGCCTATAGAGGTTTTTGCATCCTCGAAGTCAAAACTCCAAGGGGAGGGGAAAGTCCTTGGGATGGATTCGCTTGTGGTAAGGGATGAGGATGGTCTGACAAGTCTCTTCTAGGTAATGTGAAAGGGCCTTGATTCTCCATCAGTACTGAGAGGAAGTGAGGGCACCTATACCCCTGAGGGTCCAAAACATGCCCTAGCTAGTACCCTTATCATCCACCGAGAACTTGAGAGAGTTGAGTTCTCGAGTCCACGAGTGTGGCGGATGGTTGTGTTGTCAAGGCACGGTTGTTGGGAAAGGTGTTGTGCTTCACGCTTCACGATTATGACCTCCAGCCTGAAGGTCTACAGGGTGGTCTTTCAATTGAAGGGGAGCACTCTTCTATGGCAGAATATGATCCTGCCACATTTAACATGGTCATTGATGATGTGTCATGGGAACTGTTCGAGGAACGGTTCTAGGAGAGGTATGTTCTAAGGAATTCATTGAGTGTCTGCTCCACGAGATCGATGCCTTGCTACAAGGCAACCTCATGGGGCCGAGTACGAGGCCCGTTTTGGAGCTACTTAGGTATGCTCCACACACAAATTACCAAGAACGTACGGTCAACAAGTTTGTGTTGGTCTTAGTGTTAGAATTAAGATTCTACTTTGGTTACCAAGATTACTAGACCAAAGAAAGTATGTTGGAATGTGGGGAGCCACATTTCCAACATGATGACCCAGTGAAGAGGACTAGATAATCTCGATCAGTCGGACCCACTACCATGGGATATTTGGGAAAGGTCCATCGGATTCATGCAGTGGTGAATAACCACCCGGCAGAGCACTAGTCAACTGCGCTCAAGATGTCAGGTATCGTCGCTAACCATACCCTTAGTATTTGATAGATCTCGGTGCTAGCGAGATTTTCATTTCTGGTGCAACTCTAAAAAGTATTAATTTAAAGGCAGTCGAACAGGATGATTTTATCTTTGTAGAGATGGCTTCAGGAGCCAAACATCAGGTTGGATGAAAGGTTATGAGTTGTACCTTAACTTGGGAGAGTTTGTCAATAGGGTCAACATGTACGTCACGATATTCAGATCTTATGACATCGTGATCGGTATGGACTAGTTGGAATCGCATGAGGCGATACTCAACTGTAAGATGAAATGGTTGATATTGATCGATGATGAAGGATAACGAATTGTGATTGTAATTCAGAACCAGGGAGTTTCCCTAAGGTTCATCTCTTCCTTGCAGCTACGGAAGAGCATGCGCAAGGGGTGAAATATTTATGTGATCCTTGTGTTAAATGAGAAGGGAGTAGTGGAAGGTCTATAACACCTTCCTGTGGTGAGAGAGTTTGCATATGTCTTTCTGAAGGAGTTACCTGGGATGCCTCCGGAGAGGGAATTGGAGTTTACTATAGACCTAAAACTGGGGACTGAAATGATAGCAAGAACGCCTTATTGGATCTCAACCCCAAAGTTACAGGAGTTGAGAATGCAACTGAAAAAATTGTTTGACCTAGGACTAATACATCCAAGTGTGTCACCGTGGGGTGTGCCTGTTATTTTCATACGAAAGAAGGATGGGTCGTGGAGGCTTTTCATTGACTACCGTCAGTTGAAGAAGGAAACAATCATGAATCAGTATTGGTTGCCAAGGATTGATGATCTATTCGATCACATGAAGGGTGCGATGATGTTCTCAAAGATAGAGTTTCGATCAGGGTATCACTAGTTACGGATCAAGAAGAATGATGTCCCTAAGACCACCTTTAAGATGAGGTTTGGACATTACGAGTTTACTGTTTTACCATTTGGACTAACAAATGTCCCATGGGTATTTATGAGTTTGATGAGCAAGATGTTCTGCGAGTACTTTGACAAGTTCATCCAAGTGTTCATTGATGATATTTGATTTACTCTTGCATGACGGAGGAGCATGACGAGAACTTGCACTTGGTGCTACAGTGTCTGTGAGAGAAAAAATGTATGGGAAGTTGTCCAAATGATAATTTTATCAATCGAAGATTGACTACTTAGGGCATGTCATCTCCGACGAAGGTATTGCCATAGATCCAACAAAGGTTGAAGCTATTAGGGAATGGCCTACACCGACGAATGTACCAGAAGTGTGTAGCTTCATGGGTTGGGCTGGATACTATCGACGGTTCGTCAAGTGATTTTAGAAGATAGAAAATCTGATCACGAAATTGCAGAAGAAGAGCAAGAAGTTTGTTAGGACCAAGAAATGTGAAGAATCTTTTAGGAGGATCAAGGATCTGTTAACAATGACACCGATACTAAAGGTCCATGACATGGACACAGACTTCTTGGTATGCACTGACACATCCAAGGCAGTCTTAGGCAGAGTCTTGATGCAATATGGTCGAGTGATCGCTTACATATCGAGGAAACCGAGAAGGCATGAGGAGAACTATGAGACACATGATTTGGAGTTGTTAGCCATCGTATATGCCTTGATGGTTTAGAGACACTACCTTGTTGGACGAAAATTCAACTAAAGACTGGCCAATGTGGACTACAACACATCTTTATGCAAAGCGACCTGAATGCACGACAATGACATTGGTAGGAATTGCTTAGTGACTACGATTTCAAGATTACTTACATAAAAAGAACAATGAACCGAGTGGCAGATGCATTGAGACAAAGACCACACATCTTTTCGGTGTTGCCTCTTCAGACAAATCTGCGTGAAAATATTCTAACTTTGCAACGTGACGATGACTAGTACAAAGAGGTTGAGTGTTTTATTGGACAAAACACAATGATGGTACCAAGTTTTGAAGGATTTTCATTTGATGACGATGGTTTATTGAGGTTTAAAAATTGGATTTACGTACCATTGAACGACGAGTTGAGGAGCTTGAACCTAAGAGAGGCTCATAGAGCACTATACATGGCTCACCCGGGAGTCATGAAGATGAGGGCAGATCTTAAACCCTTATTCTTTTGGAAGGGAATGAAGGCCGACATAGTCAACTATGTGGCCAGATGTCTAGAATGTTCGCAGGTAAAGGCTGAACCTAGACACCCAGCAGGATTAATACATCCACACGCTATTCCAGAATCGAAATGGGATGTTATTTCAATGGATTTTATTGTTGTATTTCCACTGATGGCAAGGAGACATGACTCAATTTTCGTAGTAGTGGACACTTTGACAGAGAGTGCCCATTTTTTTTCTTGTGCATATGACGTATCAGGTACCTGACATAGCTAGAGTTTTCATCAGTGAGATTATGAGGCTGTATGGAATGCCCAAGAGGATTATATCTGATCAAGGATCGATTTTTACTGGACAATTTAGGACGAGTTTCCAAGAGGCCTTGGGAACCCAACTTAACTTCAGTACTGCGTATCACCCGGAGACTGATGGGCAGACCAAACGAACAAACCAGACCTTGGAGGACATGTTGCACATGTACGTGATGGACCAACACAAACGTTGGGAAGAATTCTTGTCACTGGTGGAATTCTCTTATAACAACAGTTACCAAAGCCCCATTAACATGGTTCCTTTCGAGTTTCTATACATGGGACCAAGTCAAGCACCTTTGAGTTGGGATCAAATTGAGAATAGGGTCCTGGTGGGACTAGAAGCGATCCAAGAAATGGAATAGAAAATGCAAACAATAAGACAAAGGATTAAAGAAGTGGAGGATCCATAGAAGAGTTATGCTAATGTGCATTGTGTCGATCGTAGTTACGAGGTTGGCGATCTTGTCTTCTTGCGGGTTAAACCACATAAGAGTTCGATCAAGTTATGGAAAGGGAGCTAAAACTCTCTCCTAGGTTCACAGGACCTTGCGAGAATGTGGAAATAAAGGGGCCCGTGGATTATCGACTAGCCTTTCTTGATCCTTTGAGGTGTATGCACGATGTTTTTCACGTATCTGTTTTGAGACATTATATCAGTGATCCTACACACGTTATTGACATGAGTTCCTTGCAGGTGTCGTGTGAGCGGGCACTCATGGCTAAGCTGACCCGCATCTTGGATCATTGCATTCGATAGCTATGACGTCAAACACTAGATCAGGTCACGGTCCAGTGGGACAACTATAGTCCGCACTCGGCGACTTGGGAGGACGCATATGATATGCGTCGACATTTTCCATTTTTTTTTGATATATAGACTTATGATATTATGATACACATTATTTCAGCACTTGTACTGTGAAACTTTGGGATGAATTTTAGACCAAGAGGGGGTTTATGTAACATCCCGCTCTTACACACTAAGCGAACTTATTCTTTGAGGACACTTGCTCGCAAGTGATCCAGATTGTTATGCTATTAAAACATTGATTTTGATTATGAGGCATTATGGGTTGATGTCATGTTGTTTTGATGCATTGACATAGACAGGTGCTATTGACATGGATCTACTGAGTGTGCAAGATTTTGGACCTCGAACATGCAGAGGCATCGATGGTACCCCTTGGAATCTAGATCGAGTCAGGGAGTGAACAATTGGGGTTTGATTATTTTATATGTGATATTAGTGCATTTGATTAGATGATATGATATGGATATATTTCTGACATGATTCATTGATGATGTAGGCTGACGATAGCTTGTCGACCAGACTCACATGTGGATTAGAGGGGTCACGCTCGACTACCATAGATGTACATGGAGAGGTGTGGACAACAACCCTTCCACAACGTACTAGCACTCTCGTCGTGGCTCGAAATCTAGGTTAATGTTTACCTAGTTCAAGAGGACCCACGATGCCGTGAGGGCAGACTGTGAAATCGCTCACGTTGATTCTAAGGGGCACGCAATAAGGCAGGGGCCTTATTCCTTATAGGCCCTTAGTCTCCCACAAGTTCACTTGGTGGAGTATTGACTCTAGGGGTTTTTTATGTCTACCAAGTCTGTCAAGAGGCAAGTGGAACCCTTGGAGAACATGGTGCATCTTGAAGGGCACGTCCTACAAGAAAAATGGAAAGAGGCGAGTGGTACCTTTGGAGCACGTAGTGCATCCTGAAGTGCATGTCGCGCAAGGGAAACATATGAGGTGAGTGGCACCCTTGGAGAACCTAGTGCATTCTGAAGGGTGCATCACATTATGAATGATAAATGAATGAACCTATATGGCCTTAGGACGAAGAACATGATAAGAAATTTTTAAAACAACTTCCCTAATAAATTGTCGCGCAGCACAAAAATTAAAGTCTAGGTCTAAATTATACTGGTGGAATTTTTTTTCTATCTTTTTAAAATATATATATATATATATATATATATAAAATAAAAAATTTAAATAAATAATGATGATAATCTTCATTAATCTTGTAACAAGAAGGGAGTAAGAAATTTAATTGATTCATAAAAATCTGTTGGGATAAAAAAAAACGGGGGGGGAATTAATTGTTTTATTATATTATGATAATTTAAAATTATTAATTAAAAAGAGAAAAGGGAAAAAGTTAATTTCTACACGTGTCAAATTGAGTTCTAAATGAAAAGGGGAAAGAGGGAAATCTAAAATAATTAGGAAACTAGGAAAAGAGTGAAACATAAAAATAAGAGGGAAACACAAGGGAAAAAAACAGAAAGTCAAACTTAGTAAGGTATCTAGCATTTAAGAACTTTCTAATTTAAACTGAACTAGCAAATTAATAATGGGGAAAGTCATTAAAACCTGTAAGGGAATTTGGGGACACCTAAGAGCGATTCTAGGAGTGACTCTAGGTGGATGAGGGAAATAAGGATAATTAATTAATTAAAGAATTTAATTTATGGAGGAACGAAGGGGATGAGTGACACTTGTACGGGGAGGATTTTTAGGAATTAATTTACTAAACACAAATTTGAATGGTATTTTGGGAAGGTAAAGGAATTCAAAACTCTATATAATGGAGGGAGGACAAGGAGGAAATATCTGTTCTATTTGCATAACGTTACGCTGGAAAAATCTATACTTGACTGACTTAGCTTTTGGGAATTGGGATACCCAGCTTGGTGAGGAGTGGTAGCTCGGCCTTGCGAGGCGAGTTGGGAGCTAGTTGAATCTATGGATTGTGTGTGTGGTCCCTTTGCGGCTCGAGGGGCTAAGGGGGAAGAAGAGTACCCCTAGCATTTCCTGGGAGGTACAGGTGAAGTCTCATCGGTCAACAAGTGAGAGTTGCATGGAGCACGTAGGACATCAACTCAGAGTGGGCGATCAATCAAAGGTACACTTTCTTCATTTTTTGCATGGTAGATTGTAGTATGATTTATTCTTTGGTTCTGCATGTTTATTTGGGTAAGGAAATTGATTGCCTT
>WSFP011577488.1:0-10589 GCA_009831015.1 Picea engelmannii
TACCTCTCCTCTACCCAGCTTCTCTTCGCTGGTAGTTTGCGCTGACCTCAACATCAGCCTTCTGATGCCCTCTATCTCTCGGTCCAGTTGCTCCAGTGGCTGGTTCTGCTTTTGCAGTCTCCCCAGCTACAAAATATTTTGGCCATGGGACAGATCACTATGATCTCCCATGCTATCCTCTTCATCTTCATTTGTGGCCTTCAATTGCCACTCTGCTGCAGTCTTCCACTCTGCAGTCTCTTCTTGATTGACCTGTTGCTCAGTCATCTTTCCTGACAGCTCAAGTTCTGTCATTTCTCTTGCTGGCTCTGGATGGTTCAGCCAATCCTCCAGCATCTCCAGCTCCATCTCCCATGGAGTAATAATTCTATCTTCCTTCTCCTCGACTTCTTCTGTTGCTAGCTTCAATGCTACAGTGCTCTTAGCTTGCTGGCTGAATCTATTGATTTGTTCCTCAGAACACTCATTTTCTGCTCCTGCTATCAGCTTCAGTACTGCAGCTTCTCGGTTTTCAGCTCTCAGGCTGAATATGTTGAGACATTCCTCAGAATGCTCGCCTCCTCCATCTTCTACTGCAAATTCCCCTGTTGCAGCCCTTTCAGCCTCAACAATGAATGCTTTGAGCCATTCCCTAGAATACTCACTCTCTTCTCCCACTTGGGCAGCTCCCAAATTCTGCTCCAACTCTTCTTCTTTGACAGTCATCTCCAGCGGTGACCGTTCTTCTGTTGTTGCTGCACCTGCAATACAACTTTCTGCCTCTGCCTGGGCACATGGTAGGAATATTGAAATTCCCCCAATCATCACAAGATCATTCTGGTGTTCCTCCTCTCCTGTCAGCTGCCTCTGCTGATCCAAATTTACTTGTCCATCCCTGCCCACCTGGCGATATGGGATGCTCTGGCTGCTTCCCGGGTAGACCATGAGGTCAATCGATCCCATATTCATCAGCAACCCTTGCTGGATTGAACTCTTCTCTGAGTCCATGAGACTCTCAGACAGTCTCAATTTTTCATCTCTGCCCCCCTAGTAGTTCAAAATGTTTTCGTTTCCCTCCTGGCAGTCTCCGATGCTTCCACTGCCTCCTTGGCCGTCTTCGAGATCCCAAAGTGATCTCTGATCATCGCCCAGCTGGCAATGCGGAATTCCTTCGCTGTCCTCATGAAATCCCTTGATATCCTCAGCTGATCTAAATTTGTTGCCCTCTTGGCAATCTGGAATTTCTTCTGCTCCACCCTCCTGGCAGTCCTTGAGATCATCAGACGATCCCAATTCATCTTCTTTTCCCTTACCCATCTGGCAGTATGGAAACTCTCCTCTGCTTTCTTGGCAGTCTATGAGACCCTCAAATGATCTCATCTCATCTTCCTCATCACTCCAATCATCGAGATTTTTCCCAGTCTTTGGCCAACAGTAACAAATCATTTCTTCTTCTGTGGCCCTGAGGTCCTCAGCATACCTCAACCATCTTTTCGACAGCCTCTGCTGTCTTTTGACCATCAATTCCCTGACTGGCCATTTAACCTTGGGCGTCTTCATGGGCCATTTATTAACCCATCTCATCTTTTTATCCTGCTACATCCTCATCTCAAGCTCCTCCATCTCTCGCTTTATGTCAGCGAGCTCTTTATCCATCTTTGTTGTGTTCATCAGCTTGGAGCTCTTTCTTTCAGCATGTTTATGGCCTTCAGAAGCCATGCTGCTGTGTCTATTTACCTCCTTGGCAGATCTGCTGCTATCACTCCACATCTCTGAGTGTTCCAGCTTCATCTTCTCACAGTCCTGTTGAATGCCTGCTCGATTGTTGCCTACCTGCAAACGATCGCCTTAAAGAGTCCTCCAGCAACTCTGTCTTCCTCCTACTTCCTTCCCTCTTCACCTCAAATGTACAGATGAAGTTCCCACTCTGATACCACTTTGATGCAAATCGTGTGTATCAGAGGGTTTTCCGTTTCTCCTTCACTCCTCTTTCCTGCAATATACAGACAAGATTTCAAGGCTCTGATACCACTCTGACGTGAAGTCGTGACCCTCACGGTCCAACCTGCTCTCACCAGGACCTCCTTCAAATTGGCCCAAAGAACCAACAGTTCTTCCAACTCCTCTCGGGAGTTCCTTTCCCACAAGTATGTCCTTCAGCGATCTCCCCTTCGCAATTCGGGAAATCGGTGATCATGTTATCGCGATCCCTGCGTGCACGACCTCGTGCGATTCAAGACCCTGAACCCCGATGGTCAAAGGGTCAACGCTTTCACTTCCGTCGGGTATTTCCCTATCAGGATATCGCCACTCGCGATGTCAACCACCTGACTTTCCAAACCCTGAGCCCCGAGGTACCGATCCTCCGATGTGAAGCTAGTTGTTCTCCACTCACTTTCGGGGTCCCACGCTGCCACGTCACCTTCGGGATTTTGTGGATCGCGGATCCACGATGCAAGTTTTCCTTGTTGTCGAAAACCCCGAACGCTGAACCCCGACCTCCCGGGATCTTACGCCACGTGTCCCTACTCTGATCGACGACTCCAGTTGATTCGTGAAACCGTGACTCGTGACTTCAATGAGTCCGCACCTCACCTCATCATCCACCGAATGCCGAACCTTGATAGGCTTTTATCCTTCATGCACCTACGGGTTAACTTCCTTGCAGCTTCTCCACGATCTGACAGTCGGCGAAATTTCGTGAATTCCTCCTGTAGACCCTGACCGTCAATTTTCCTCCTTGGAGGTTTCTCTGCTCTAAGCTCCTTCCAGGTTGGAACTTCTCCTGGGCCTGTTCCCAAAGTCTTCATGATGGAACTATCCCTCCTGAGCTTAATTCCTATGACTCTTTAAACTGAAAGTTGGCGCACTCCTTGCGCTCGGCATCCAATCACTCTCTAAGTGTTGGATCTTCTGGACTCTGGCACTTCCTGCAATTCTTCTTGCGAAGTCCTTTCACGCAAAGCGTTATCTGTCCTGAGCTTCTCCTATAGCTTCGACCTCTACAAAATCTCGATTCTCTTCTCTTTCTCCTGCAGATGGAGATTTCAATGCCTCCTAGCAGTCTTCCAGCTCAAGCAACCTATTGCTGAGTACTCTGGGTATCTAATAACCCAGAGAAATCTCCCTCAATGGATGCTCCCTTCAGCTTCAGACTCAAAGAGTTCCCTTCACCTGGTATCTATCTACAACCTTCCTCAATTCCCTCCTGGCGAAGTTTCTCTTGTCTTCAGGATGCGCAACAGTTACGCTTTCCCTTTTTTCTTACACACTTCACTCGACATCCTCCAGACGAAGCTCTTCAAAATCCTCACTGAATTCTGGTCTTCCAGAACTCACAACAGAGTTCTTTTCTTACATACGCTCGATACCATCTTGGTAGAGCTCCTACAGACTCCTCAGAGGTTCTGTCCACAACACTGTCTCAGTTGCAATGCCTTGACTATTGAGGTGTTCAGTAACCCCAAAAGTTTTTCTCTATATGAGTTGTTGACTTCCAGGCTTGTGCTCTCAGCACGTCTTCGTCTGACTCCTCCGAGTTCAGAAGAGCATCCTCTGTGCACTGGTTATTCAGAGTCTCAACACTCTGTCATGCCCTCATGGCATGAAACCTCAAAGACCTCTCAGACCTGAAATCAAGCACGCTCCCTGCAATGGCATGATTACAATACACAAATGCAGCATATAATGAACACACACACAGACATGCATATAATGACAGATAATGCAGGAAAAACTGCTCTGTATTAATAATGGAAAATGCCTGTATAATTTACAAGGTGTTCCTCGAGCTCTCTCCCAGCTCTCTCTTCTACTCTACATGCATCCTCCTCATGAACTCTCTACAAAATGAGATCTCTCTATCTCTTTTACCTGAGGGCTCCTAATGCTCCCCTCCAGGATTTACCTACTCTAATAAATTACAATCAATGGGCTGTCTAGTCCATTCCGGATCTAGATCTCAACCGATCTACAATAAATGCCTATCTTATCTACAGCCTGCACAAAGGCATGGCTCTTCTGGCTAACCAGCCTAAGACATTAAATTACATTCATTACAAATTCAAAATGAGGCTACGCCTCCGTTTAGCTCTGAATGAGTGCGCGCTGACGTGGTTGGCTGGCTAGCTGGCTGCATGGAGAGATGCTCCTGCATCACATGGTCTCAGCATCTAATCACATGGGAAGCAGGTATGGAAAGAGGGGCTAGCACTTATCTCTAGGCTAGTGTTTTGTGTTGTCAGGGAAAGTATCGTGGTCGTTCATTTTAAAGCAATCTTAGCCGTCGATCTCGAAATCTGTTTCGTGATTTCGGGTATCGTGATGTTGAGATAAAAGAGGAGTAAAGACTCGTGAAAGGAAAAGTCCCAAAATCTATTTTGGGTGTAAGATCCAGGTCGCATCCCAAGGTCACATGGAAGGTCAGGCTGATGGAAAAGAGTCGCGCCAAAGGGCCGAAAGTGTCTGTATTGATTGTAGAAGGAGAGGAGCAGGGATCGAGGTGTCGATATTAATTCGACAAAGTCATGGGCACCACCTAGAGCATTCATGGATGTCAGGGATCATCCTAATCCCAATGAAGATAGTTAATGAAAGTGGGGAATCGTGGTTGAAACCTCATTTCATCACACAAATGGAAACCATGAAAAGATGGTCGTGGCAGCTAGCTAATAGCCTAAAAATCCTCTATAAATGGGTTTTCCTGCAAATCCCATACTATTTTAATTTCACATCTGACATAGGAAGACAAGTGTAGTCTGACAACAGAAGGAGGAGATGCAAAGATTTGAATGCAGTGGTTCGTTCGTGTCCCTAGGGGGCGTTAGCAGTTCTGAGTATATATACTTAGTTTTGATATTTTGTTAAGGTCGGTTGGTGGAGCAAAGCTCCCAATTTTGTAATTCTTGTGATGCCAGAGATGTTCCTTGGTTATGTAATCAATTTGAGACTTTCAAGTTAATAGAAGTTAGTTTCCTATTCCTTTCCATTTTTTCTGTAAAAATTGTATAAAACACTCAGGTGTGGAGGATCCAGCCGAGGATTATTATGTTGTTATGATGTAGGTTTGATCATGGTGGTATCATGATCGGTTTCATTCATTTCCATGTGTTATCTTTTCCCTCTCACACTGAATGGCTCGGGCATGAAGGATCCAGTCGAGTTGTCATTGTGACAGGATGATGAAGGTTTGATCATTCTGTTACTATGGTTGTGTTGCTTGCAACATATTTCGTTGTTCGAAACCTAAGCTCCAAATTTCTCTCGAGTTCGATTTTTTCATCTCTGAGCTCATAGAAGGCCTGATGCCCAGAGCGGTCGCATTCACTTTTCTCATCAAGTCTTCCCTCTATTCTCGCTTTAACTCAATTTCTTGACTGAAGTTAATGTGTCCCTCACTTCCCTGTGCATTTCCTGTCCAGTCTTGTGTTGAACATCATTCGGGTTTTGAGTCTAAGCCTATTTGACCCCCTTTAAACCAAACTGCGACATAATATTCTGATGGGTATTGGGCTTACCTCTGCCGCAATCCAGGGGTGACTTATGGTGCTAACATTTCTAGCATCGTTGTCGGGGATGAAATTGAAGATTTTCCCTGGGATTGAATGACAACGTTTACTAGTTATGAAGGTGCATCGGAACTTAGTACTTCAAATATTGCAACTGTGCACCTGGCGAATCGACTGAGGAAATTCTACTGTCTCAGTTTTGTTGTTTCAGTGTTACTGCTTCCGGCTACACCTGGTAGCCCTCAGGAGAACACAATGATCAGATCTGGCCTTTGATGGTGAACGAAGGCCAGACACACTCATTCTTCATATCATTCACCTAGCAACTCCATGGTTGAGGGATCCTTTGACAACTCCACTAGTTCGAAATGGACAAAATCCTAACTCGGAGGTTTGATCCTTTTATTTTTCTATTGTTCCTAGTTTTCCTAATGTTTTTCTTGCTCCAAATGAATGGAATGATTATTTGACTATATTTAGAGAGCATAAAGAGGACAACTCTGCTCAGCATCTCAGGGAGTTTCATGAACTCATGTACCAGTGGGAGATACATCATGAGGATGTATTAATGAATATGTTTATGTTCTCGTTATCAAGGGATGCTTGTGAGTGGTATAATTCTTTACCCCCTGCTAGCATTTCTTCACTGGGAGAATTTTATGCAACTTTCAATAAGAATTGTCAGAAGTTTTATCCCTCTAAGTTAATTTGTCATAGTTGTTGTGAGGGATACAATGACTGTATTCAAGAGATAACTGCTTCTTACGCATGTTGTGAGGATGATCCTGATGACTTGGATCAGAAATCAATTCTTCCTCTTCCCTGTTCATCTGCATCAGAGGAAGGCTCTGAGGATGAGAACCAGGAAGAAGAAGATGCTCTGAGTGAGCTGATGGAGCTAGTGAAGTCTCTTTCTGCAGAGTTAGAGGGATTGAAGGCAGATCATGATTGTTGCCTTTTTGAAGAAAATACAGAGGATTTTCCAATTCTTGAATCTGTTTCTCTTGGCGGCCCTACTGATGAGGGTAGTATTGAAGATTCCATGGTGGTAGAGACATTATTTTCTACCCCTCATAAGCATGTTGTATCGATTTTAAAGGAACGAGTCATTGTGGAGGAGGATTCTTCTCTTTTTCTTCACGATATTTCCCATGATGTGTTTACATTTGGGACAGAAAAGAAGGATCAGGAGATCGTTCCACTTTGGCCTATTGTCCCTAGATTTGATAATTATTAAAACGAAGAGAAGTAGAGCCCCACATCACAGTTCATCGACCAGAGAAGCGACCAACCTGTATATGACAGTTACGAATCAAGTTATGAATTGGATGTGCAGGGGTTCATTAAGAAAGATTATCTTGAGGAAATCATCCCTCCTGGACCTGCCAAAGACACTGAGCAACAAGATGAATAGAAGAGATTTACCACGGGTCCTATTTATGATGATTATGAATCTGACCCTTGGGAGAGCCACGAAGAAGAACCTGAAGAACCAGAGGAGCAGCAAAAGGGGCAATTTATCTCCTATCCAGAGACTGCAAGTGAGTATCCATCACCTAAGATCAGTTAGCCTACATCAACTTCTCATCCACCTGTGCCTACCAGTCATATTCTACCCTGTATGAGCAACTATGGAGAAGAAAAGGCTTTCTGCTACCAGTTTCACAGGATTTTCCACTCATTTTATGAGCCTATCAACGATTACATGGAGTGGCATTTCCTTCATATCTTTAAGCCGCCCTATTTTATCTCAACTTCATCCCTTGGAGATAAGTTGAAAGGTGTAATCGTTCTATTTTCACGGTTGCAGCATATGCTAATGGTCACTAACATAGTAGAAGAAATTCCAGTTAGGAAGTTACTTGAATGGCTATGGTGGAAGTTTTCTTTCACCTAGCATTTTTTGAAAATTGATTAGCCTAGGATTGTACATAAATAAGCTCTGGCATAGCCCATGTGTTTGTCTCTGTTTTAGTAGAGTAGTGTGTACATATTTCCATATTTTCTTTCATGAAAGTCTTGAGCTAGACTCCATAACCCAACAACTAAGGCACTGGAACTATTGGTTCTTGGCAGCTTGCAGGGAGCATGCCAGCCCCCATGGATCCTAATATTAGCGCTAAATCTCATCATGTTCTTGCGAGTTGTGATTTTTGGCCTAAGTCTATGTTTTTTCTTGTCTTTTCCCCTTTTGCAGATCCGATCATAGTTTTTTTTCCCTCTCGGCATATATTTTTATTTTATTGCATTCATCCTTTTTGATTGATCAGTTTTCCCTGTCAATATTGCCTGAAAAATATCGTCCCTGAGTTTCTCTATCTCTCCCAAAGGGAGATCATTTCCCCATTTACTTCTGTTTTCCAAAACCCCATTCATGTCAACCAAGTCTTCATTGTCATAGTCTGCAACACTGAGAGCAGTCAAATAGCGACACAAGTCAAGTGAGCGGGCAAAGATGAGTTTTCAACGGCGAGGATCCATCCGATGGAGTAGATCGATGGTCATTGGGTAGTCGGGGCCATGAATTTTCCCGAAGTTTAGTGCAGAGGCCTGAGATCAAAGGTCAAGCAAAGAATTAATCTGGGCCATAGTTATTGAGGATACATGTGGCAGTCATCCGAAGTTTCCCAGAAATGAGGCAAGGGCTTATCCCCGATGGTCGAGGTCGCGAATAGATCTGGTTCGTCCATCAGGGGGGACACGTGGCGCGTGATTAGCATTTCATGATTTCTCGAGGTGGAATGATCAAGGAAAATATTTTTAAGACTCGTGAAATGCAAAATCGCGAAATGATCTGAGCCATCCTTCTCAGCAGGACACATGGCACATGATTAATCATTTCATGATTTCGAGGAGTGGAGCAGTCAAAGGGATGAGTCGCGAGGACTCGCGAAGCATGAAATCGTGAAATGATCATGGTCGTCCGATCAAAGAGGGGCATGTTTCAGATGATTCGAGTGTCGGGATTTCGCGACTCAGGGTTTTGAGCATGGAACACCTCACAAGTTCCCAAAACAAAATCATGAAGTGCCTGAGAGTTGGGCTCATGGTATCAGCGTCTGATCACATGGGAAGAAGGTCTGGAAAGAGGGGCTAGCGCTCATCGCTTAGCTAGTGTTTCATGTTTTAAAGGAAAGGATCATGGCCATTCATTTTAAAGCAATCTTAGCCGCCAAACTCAAAAGTTGTTTTGTGATTTCGGGTATCGTGATGTTGAGAGAAAAGAGGAGTAAAGACTCCCGAAAGGAAAAGTCCCAAAAGCACCTTTGGGTGTAAGCTTCAAGTTGCAGCCCAAGGTCACATGAAATGTCAAGCTGATGGAAAAGAGTCATGCCAAAGGGCCGAAAGTGCCTGTATTGATTGCAGAAAGAGAGCAGCAGGGCTCGAGGCATCGAGATTAATTTAGAAAAGTCATGGGCACCACCTAGAGCATTCATGGATGTCAGGGCTCATCCCTATCCTAATGAAGGCAATTAATGAAAGTGGGGAATGGTGGTTGAAACCTTGTTTCATCAAATAAATGGAAAGCATGAAAGGATGGTCATGGCGGCTAGCTAATAGCCCAGAACTCCTCTGTAAATGGGTTTTCCTGCAAATCCCATATTGTTTTAATTTCGCATCTAACAGAGGAAGACAAGTGAAATCTGACAACAGAAGGAGTAGATACAAATCTTTGAATGCAGTGGTTTGTTCGTGTCCCTGGGGGTTGTTAGCAGTTTTGATTATATATACTTAGTTTTGATATTTTTTTAAGGTTGGTTGGTGGAGCAAAGCTCCCAATTTTGTAATGCTTGTGATGCCAGAGTTGTTCCCTGGTTATGTAATTGATTTGAGACTTTCATGTTAATAGAAGTCAGTTTCCTGTTCCTTTCCATTTTGTCTGTAAAAATTGTCTGAAACACTCGGGTGTGGAGGATCCAACCGAGGATTATTATGTTGTTATGATCTATGTTTGATCATGGTGGTATCGTGATCAGTTTCATTCATTTCCATGTGTTATATTTTCCCTCTTACATTGGATGGCTCAGGCATGAAGGATCCAATAGAGCTTTCGTCATGACTGGATGATGGAGGTTTGATCATTCTGTTACTATGACTGTCTTTCTTGCAACATATTTCAGTGTTTGAAACCTGAGCTCCAAATTTCTCTCGAGTTCAATTCTTTCATCTCTGATCTATTGGAAGGCCTGATGCCCAGAGCAGTCTCATTCACTTTTCTCACCAAGTCTTCCCTCTATTCTCACTTTAACTCAATTTCCTGACTGAAGTTAATGTGGCCCTCACTTCCATGTGCATTTCCTGTCCAGTCTTGTGTTGAACATCATTCAAGTTTTGAGTATACGCCCATTTGACCCCCTTTAAACCAACCCGTGACATAAAATTATGACGGGTATCAGGCTTACCTCTGTCACAATCCAGGGGTGACTTCTAGTGCTAATAGTATCAATGGTTTTGTTCTCGCAAATCACTCGTCACATGGAAATTTTTCACGGAAGAAATGATAGCACACTATGAGGATACAAGGAAAAATACTTTCTTTAGCCAATTGATAAATCTCAAGCAAAAGGGTTCAATTACAAAGCACGTTGATAACTTCCAAATATTGAATATAAAGGTAACAAATATTCCAGATGATCACTTGATTGATTTATTTGTAGGAATTTTAATGGATAGCATTCAACATGAGGTTATCCTTTTAGGAACCCAAATCATTGGAGAATTCATTTAGGGTGGAAAGAAATGTTGAAAGTAAAAATATGGCTATGGCTACTAGAAGGACCACTCCTAACATCTATCGAGAGAATAATGCTCCTTCTTCTAAAACACCTCAACCTACAAGGCTGACACCTCAACAATTGGAGGAAAGAAAAGAAAAAGGTTTATGCTTTAATTGTGACAACAAGTACAGTAAGGGACATAAGTACAGTCTGGAAGGCTACCTTCGTTGCTTTGTCTTTTATAAACAAACATAATGGTTCAAATGGTTACCCTTGGTAGAATGGTGGTATAACACTTCCTTTCATACTGCAACAAAAATGACACCATTTATGGCACTCTATGGATACCACCCTCCTTCCATCATTTCTTCTCTAAAAGAAAAAT
>WSFP011577493.1:0-10589 GCA_009831015.1 Picea engelmannii
AGGAATTCAAGGACAACCAACTACAACATAAATAGATAAATGAACAAGTGATTTGAAACAGAAATGCACTAGAATGCATGAGGCATACAATGAAGTTAAATTGCATATGCATTAGTAGGCATGCTGACAGTAAATGCTTGGTGCATATGGATGTGTAATTGCACATTCTTGGATATGCATACAACATGCTTGTGAACTTAGAATAGTCTATTATTATGAAATAATGTTTGAGTATGAATAATGATGGATTATGTATTCAGAAAAATTGATATAGCAGGGTTAAAGATGTGAATGTTGTTGTTGCTTATGATTTCCATCTAGGTGAAGACCCATGAGGGTGGAAGGAATGGTGATCAAAATGATGAAGTAGAAAGTTTGTGAGCTTCTACAAATATTAGTTGATCAGATAGCAACGAGTAGGTGGATAACAACCTTGCAGCTATGCATTTAGTTTTTTTTTATGCATACATGTTGAAGGGGATTGAGGTAAGAATTCCCTCAGTTAATTTTCAATATTTAAATTGATATGTAATGGCCAAAGGCCTAGAGAATGTAAATGTTGTTGATGTTATAATGCATTTAGATCAACTGTTGGTTGCATATTATGTTATTTGTGGTTATGGGATCATATCTCGGTTAATTCAGGAGACATACTCCTTCTATAACAATGAATATCCATAGATCTAGTCATGTGTGAGACCATAATATGGTTGGATATGGAAGGGCTATAGCACTATGTGAGTGCTTAATTGTATCTACTGTATAGTTGATTTTTGGACTACAACCTATTTTCTGACACTGAAGAGCACTTAAGAATTATATTCTTAGTGTTGTGTTTGGGTTGAAAAGGAAGGTATCCAAATAGTCAGGCAAGCAGTAGGAAGTTTGTGGATGATGTGTTGAAGCATTGGCCAAACCTTCCAACTCACCTTGGTGAATGCATGACATAGTTATGTGGTATTGTGTAGCTAATGCATCGATGCATTGTGTAAATGTGGCCATACGTATTGGTACATTGATTCTTATTTTATCTAGTAATTAATCGTTGCATTATGAAAATCCTATGGTGTTGAAAATGCATAATGATGGATAGATGCATTATATTTAATATGAATACTAGTTGAAGGTGATTGGATTGTTGTTGATACAATTCCAAGATCATTTTTTTGAGCTATTAAAAATGTTACAAGTGATATTACAAGAATTATTAAATGCAATGTTGAATGCATGTATATATTATATAACATAGAAATAACTATGCTAACGTCTGAAATGATGTGAGTATTGTTGACTCATGAAGTTGAAAACCCTTTAGGAACTGTTAGATATTACAACAAGAAAGTTGCAGGTTAAAAAAGCTACATAATGATAAATTACAGAGAATCTATGTTGAGCAGACAGAGTGATAAAAATATTTTTGGATAGAAGAAAGAAAATATTGGTTGATAATACATCTTTAGGTAATGATGAGTTCGTTCCAATTGATAGTTGGATTAATATAAGTGATTGAATTGTAGTTGTAAACAATTCTGAGATCACTTTGTGATTGTGTTTTGAATCGTTACCATGAAAATATATATATATAGCTTGTACATGAGATATTGACAATTTTTTTAGTTGAGGAATGTTGAAATTGCAGGAAGAAAGGGTCTTGGATATGGTAGTGTTGTAACCCTATAAAGAAGACCAATTCCTATTGTTGCAAGAGCCAAATTATTATGAGCAGAAGCTCATGTCTGGGAATTTTATTTTTCCTATATAAAACAATTTTGGGAATTATAATTTAATAATTACTGACAAATTGTTTTGGATGAATGTAAATTGAAGAAATTCTAGGTAGGATGGTCTTGGATATGGAAGGGGTGTAAGCCATATGGAAGACTGATATCTATAGATGTAGAAGCTAAACATTATGAGCAGAAAGATCATGCTTGGGAAAATTTTGTTTTCCTGTATAAAACAGATTGACATTTGTGATTGAAAATGATTATAGTGATATCTCATGATGACTGTATACGTATAATACAGATGAGATGTTAGATATGCAAGTCGGAAAGCATGGAAAAGGATATTGTTGGGACATGAGAACCCTGTGGTAAGCCGTGATCTCCCTAGAATATGTTGTGTTGTGGTAAGACCCAGAGAGTTGCCTCGGTTGTAAGAACCGATAAAGTCTCTAGAAATCTTCTTGTGCAAGAAATCCTTGGTCAGGCAAGAGGGATCACCTGAGGGACTGTATAGCAGAGAAGGGAATGCCTGAGCCTGGGCCTGAAAGGTGAGTGACCGCAAGGAAGAAGAGACTTTGATATCTCTTGTAAACTATTGATTTGGATCATGCACATAATGGGTATGTCAATGGAAAACAGTGAGCCAAGTTAACAAGACAACCATAAGGATGTAGCTCCATGAACCACACAGATAAGCATTGTACTGGATTATGAAAAATTACTCTTATATTATGAGCAAAAATAAAAAATAAATTATGCGCAAATTGTGAATTGAGTACTTGCTCGTTGATTTGAAATATTGTAGGAAAACGATGAATGTTGAGGATCTAGAAAAGTACCAGACTATGAGGGAAAAGAAGAAGGTGATGTTGGAGCAACTAAATGACAAGGGCATAGAATGAAGAAAGTATAATGGACTTGTTGCAACTGGAGTTATGGAAGCCACAACTCTGAAACTTCCTCGCCGAGTGCATTGGATCCCTGGAGAGAAGTGGAACAACCTCAAGGACTGCATGGCAAACAAAGGGGTTCACTTCTTTGGGTTGTGCAGGGCTTAGAGGGAAGGCGATCTTGTTGGTTGGCACTACTACCATAAATATAAATTCTGAAGATCATTATACATGTTTGGGGTCGGAATACCTATGTATACATGTTTAATTTTAGTCCAGATTTCCTATGTATATAAGATTGGGTTGGATTTCGTGTGTGGATTAAGGCCAGAGGGTCTAGATTTGTAATGTTAATAACATTGGAATGGTGTTGTCCACTGAGGATAGTGCCAAAATAAGGGGAGGGGGATGTAACATCCCAGTTTTAACCCTTATTAACTATAATGTATTATCTAATTGTGACTTAGACTGGTGAGCTGGTAAAGTTGAGAAAGGGGCCAGAGTGCCTAGAAAATGTAATACTTCATGTACATTAATAAAAATACACCGTTGGTTGCAAGACAGACAAGGACAAAAGAGACAAGGGGCTATGATTCCACGAGTGGGGGGGTTTGAGGGGCTAAGTCTTTTTATTATTATTTTATTTAACCATAATTGATTTTATGGAGAAAAGGGGTCACATGAGCTTCTTGGGGGAGGCCATGTAGTTCTTGATTTCCAAGTAATTATATAAACCCATCTTTGGTTTGTTTGGGGGTTCACTTATTCTTATTCATTCACTGTACACCCTTCTCACTCTTTCATCTTTAGGAGCCTCATTCTCGCTAAATTCATGTGCTCTTGGTGTGAGCATGGATACAAATGGATGCACGAGGGTGGCTTTGGGTGAAGTTGGGGGTCACTCTTCCCTTGGTTAGGTGCTCTCCCCTTGGTTCGTCTTCTTCCCCTTGCTCTCTTGTTCTTCTTCCTCTTCACTCATTATTGCTAGTTTGTGTGTTCTTGGGCTGATCATGGAAACGAATGGCAGGAAGAGGAGAGCCATTGTTGAATGGTTGTAATATTTTACCAATCATTCCTGGAGGGAATGGATGCCCGTGTGCATGAGCTTGATGGAAGTTCAGATAGAACTATCCACAGTTGAGAATCCTTGGAGTTTCCAGTAGGGATATTTCCTGACCAGTAGCAATGAAGCCCTGGAGAGAAATGGAACAGCCTCAGGGACTGAATGGAAAAGAAAGGTGTTCATTTCTTTGGGTTGTGCAGGCTGAGGGGGAAAGAGAGCTAGAAATTAGGATTTGGTGTGTGGTTGGGAAACCTAAGAGCTAGTTAGCCAACTGTTACGTGTTTTAGATTTGGCCTAGGACCCATCCTTGTGGATTCATAGCCCTGGCTCAGGGGTGACCTGTTGTTGAGAGTAAGTGAACATCAATGTCTATGGTTGGGAGGAACGTCCTTGGTCTGCAACTAGTTGATGAATCTTTACTTGAAAAGATAAGTGCTCTTTGTCATGTGTTTTATGTATAATGTATATTCCATTGTGTATTTAATTATCTCTGAGATATGTATTTATAATGTGTCTGTATGTTGGTTATCTATTGTGCATGGCACATTGTTTATTTATTTTATGTTGTAACATGGATCTTGATTAATGCATGTGGTTCTTTCGTGCTTGTTTTCTGATTAAATGTTGTTAGAATTCGAGATTCGTTCAGAGAACAGAGTCTTGGGACTGCAGCATGCCCTGTTTGCTAGTGGTTAGATGTGTTGCAACCTGTTTAAGTGGCATACCCCAAACTATGGGTGGTTGAGTACGTTACAAACTACCTATATTTATATGATCCAAAGCCATGCTTCTAAGTATTTTAGGAATTATTCATGAAGTATTTATGTTCTAATGTAATATTCTTTACCAAGTAATTATGAGTTACTTGAACCACCAGCTAACATTATAAGTGTCTTGTGGGATTATTTGAACTATATTCATTTCCTTCCACTTGACATCAATGACAATTTGCTCATCCATATATGCACCCTAACATCAGTGAGAATATACTCAATAGTGGAGGAAATACAATTCATCACCCAAGTAACAAAAGAGTGTCCAAACCCAAGTGTATTAGAAGGATTCTGATGTATAGTCAACTGACCCTGTCAAAGGCATTTGATAGGTCCACCTTGTATGTAATGGCCCTCTTCTTTTGAGTGTGAATTGAGTGGAAGCCTTTCTGAGCTATGTTGATTTTCCTGATGGATTTGTCTACCACTGAGGAACTTGAATTGATCATCATATATATTTTCACTCTAGATATCTTTGATTATATGTGCAATGATCTTTGAGAGGATCTTGTAGACACTATTGCAGAGAGAGATGGGTTTAAATTGATGGAAGTTTTCTGGATTGTCCACCTTTGGAATGAGAGATATGAAACTGGCATTGAAGGGGGCATGGATATGTCCTATTCTTCTTGAATATTCTATCATATTTAATAGGTTATCCCCAATGATATCAAAGCATCCTTTGTATAAATCAATTAGAAATCCATCCAGGACCGAGATTTTGTCCTTTTTGAAGCTATGAAGGAATTTCTCCAACTCTTCCTTTGTGATCTCTTCGATAATTTTTTTATTTTCTTCAAGGAAAATAAATTTGGGGAAAAGACTTTCCACCTTGATGATGGTATCGATGTTTACCCTAGAGTTTACTTTGAAGAGGGATTCAAAATGATATGTTCCTTCATGGGAAATGTCTTCAAAGGAATATTCTTTTGTGCCATCTATTTTGTCTATTGACTAGATAGTATTGGTGTTTTTTTTACCATTTTCAAAATGGTGGAAGAACTTCGTGTTTTCATCACTTTCTTGTAACCAGAGTGCCCTGATTCTCATTCACCACTCATGTTATTTGTCTTGGAGAATTTTTCTCCTTAGTGATCTAGGGATTTGTATTCCTCCTTCATTTTCACTGAGAGAGGGCCCATATTTTCTTTCTCTTGCCAAATTTTCATCTTATCTTCGATTTCTAATAGGGATTTGTTTTCTATATTCCTTCTATTTTTGTTTCAGGATATGGAGGTCTCTTTTTCCCTTTTCAGGTTTGACATGAATTGTATTGTCGAGGATTCTGAAAGAAGAGGATTGTATGGAACCCGACACTCCTTAATAGCCATATGGTAAGATTGTGGTTCTAGCCATAAATGATTTAATTTGAAGGTACTGGGGGGTTTCTTTCCTTCCTAGGATAGTTCCATCAAAATTGGGTTATGATCGGAAAGGCCTCCTTGAGATACCCACTTCCTAGAGCGTAGGGAGCCCTGAAGAAATGGCTTAGACATAAGAAATATGTGTTGTCTCTTTGCAACCCTCTCATCTCCTATTCTCATATTCCTCCAAGTAGGGTTGTATTTTATGGGTTGGATGTCAAATAGGCTAGCCAACTCTAATTTGTATATGAAGAAATCAAAAAGAGGGTCCTTCTGGGAAGAGGGCCCTCAAATTTCATAGTCACCCAAAGTGAAATTTAGATCCCCTCCTATGATGACATTTTGATTCGGTTGAGTTGTGTTGAAGAATTTTTTCCATAACTCTTTTCTATCTAAATATGGTCCATAGATGTTGTGTAGAGAAAATCAAAATTTAATCCCTTGGAAAAGAAATGTGAGTACGGAACAGAGAGAGAGTGGTCCAAGAGTTGAGGAGTTTCAGGGAATATTTTTTCCAACCAGTAAGGAGTCCTCCATATTTCCCAAAGGATTCAAGAGCTAGAAAGTCCCAACCTGGAAAGAAAGAGGTGAAGGAAACTTCAACTTTTGTTCCAGCAATCATTATTTATTGGAGAAGGAGGATAGAAGGAGAATGGAGATCAAGGAGGCATTTAATGGCTAATCTTTTGGTGGGGTTATCCATCCCATGAAAATTATGTGAGAGAAAAATCATTTTGTGACCTGGTCGGGGGTGGATGCTCTAAGGGGCCAAATAAGAGTTTTTTTCTTTCCAAAATGGACTTCGGTGCTGGCTAATTGTTGAGCTTGCGTAAGGTAGGAATTTCTTTCTCTCGAAAGGGTTTTTTTTTCAATGGGAGTAATAGCCCCAATACCACTGGGAATACCATTGTGGGAGGAGGAAAGGGAGTAGGAGAGGGAACAAAGGTTGTATTTTGGACTAGGAGGAGGGAGGGTAGTAAGGCTAGGGGAGAGAGAAGGGAGAACAAGGGGAGGGGGAGGGGGGGGGTCAACTAGGGAAAGGAAAGGTTGAGAAACCAAGGGTTCGACTATGAAGATAGGGATGATAGGAGCAGATTTGTCTCTTGAGATTCCTGAGAGACTCATCAGAAAGGGGGTTTCAGAAGAAATTCCATCACCATGGGCCATAGAAAAACCACAAGTATCATCAGATTATGTAACACGATTAAATACTAGAGAAGAAGGAGATCCATTACCTGGAATGTCAGTTGCAGGCACGTTGCAAGTTGTTGGGGCCACTTCTTCTACAAATGCCTGTGGAGCTTGGGCCTCATCCAAATGTAGGGGATTCTTCGAAGATACCATGGGTTGCTCATCCAGAAGACATTTCTTGGAAGAGGGACCATAGCTAGTGGTCTTCTTTGTCCATCGGGATCTATGTTCTCCTTTTTTGTAGTCCCTAGCTACGTGGCCATAAGAGTGACAACGACCGTATTTAAATGGAATACCCTCATGGTCCATGGGTTGTTTGATTGATGTGCCTCTGAAAGTGATAGTGATGTCCTCTACAAGTCCCTCAAACAATTTGATTATGACTAGTTTTTTAGCCATACCCATATAGTCGGAGGAGATGTAGGAGCAATCTGCTTGATAATAGAATCCAATAGTGTTCTCAATTTCTTTGAAGACCGCATCCAACCAAAAAATCAGCGGGAGGCCCATAAGCCAAATCCACACAAGAGAGATTTTGAATCTCACAGAGGCAACATCGAAATCTATAGTCCATTTTTCCAAAAATAATGTTTGTTCTCCAAAAGACCAGGAACTCGAGAGAACTTTGTGGATGTCAAGAGTCGAACGAAAAGTCCACGCCATACAATCCTTGGCGAGGACCATGTTTTTTGGGATGTAACCCAAAACATGGAAGAAGGCCTAGGAATTCCAATGGCGTAAAGAATTTGCAGATAGTCATTTATTGACAAACCTCCTGACGAGGGTTTCCTGTTGCATCACCGCTAGGATCTTCTCTCCTAGAATCACTTTAGTGACTCCAGCCTTACTTTTAGACATCGCCTCGATATTCTTCATTCTGCCATGTCAGTAGCACGAGGGTTAGGGACAATAGAAGTCGTAGGTCTCGACAAGTCCTCACGAAGAATGGATTCAAAGAGAATGTTTCGGATAAATCGATATGTTTGATGGATTTGTTGAGGAAATATAAGGGTTATTGATGGTTTAGGTACTTCCTTTTTACAATATTTACTATATCATCATTCAAATATTAAAAAACATATTAACTTTTATCAAAATAAAAATGTGCATTATCTATTGACAATATTAAAATAAATAAATAGATAAAATATATTTAAATATATAATTATTATTTTATTATTCATATTTATAAAATTAATAATAATTTAACATTATTAAAATAATAAATAAATATTTAATAATAAATTTATAATAAACAATATTAACATTAATATATCAAATTTCATATTTTCTTATATATATAATATAATATATAATGATAAAGATTAACATTCACTAAATCATATTTATTATATTGATTTTATTTAACTATTTATTAAAAATAAATATTTTTTATAAAAAAATTACAAAACACAAATACAAATAATACAAATATGAAAACAATATTTTACATATAATATAATATAATATTATTATAAAATTATGTTATTTTCAATTTTACTTTTATAATTGAATAAGTACATATAATATAATATAATATTATTATAAAATTATGTTATTTTCAATTTTACTTTTATAATTGAATACGTTTAAAAGTAAATTAGAAACTAAACATTGAAACCAGACTTATCACGTGTTATGATAATAAATAAAAATAGTAAGAAAATGTGAAAAAGCAAATTGAATTATAATTGTGATGTGAAATTACCTTACTAAAAATTTGTGTTTGCATACACAATTTACTCGTGTTCAACTCTCTCGGATCACATGTGATGGTTGTTGGTCTTTAAAAATGGGTCAAATTGCTTTGTATTTGTGTCAAATTGTATTTATATAAAATTTAAATAAAATAAATAAAAATAAATATTTTTAATATTTATTTATTTTAATGTTAATTATAGTTTGAGTGGTTTTAATGGTTAAGAACATGTGTTTTTTTAAGAGGTCACAAATTCAAATCCAAAGGAAAGTAGAGTATGTATTAGGCCTTAAAAATAGATTATTATATATATTGAAAGTAAAATTGATTAATACAATTTTTTATTTTTTTATTATAATGTTAATTATAGTTTGAGTGGTCTTAATAGTTAAGAGCATGTGTTTTTTTTAAGAGGTCACAAATTCAAATCCAAAAAAAAATAGAGTATATACTGGGCCTTAAAAATAGATTATTATATACACTGAAAGTAAAATTGATTAATACAATTTTTTATTTTTTTATTATAATATTTTAGTAAAATATTGTAAAGTTTGGTTTTTTAAAATATAATAAAAATATATATCAAGTAGGAGATATCTATTGATTTAAACATACATCTAATATAATTGTTTATTTATCATTGTCACATTTTTTTGTTTAATGATTTGTAAATTATTGTGAATATTTTAATGGACAAAATTGTCTTACATATTATTATCATTTTGTGAAGAAATGGGATTGAGATTATATTTTATATTATTATTATCATTTTGTGAAGAAATGGGATTGAGATTATATTTTATCATGTGGAATTTACTTATATTTATATATTATTAATTTGAAAAAAAAAAGATGAGAGAAAATTATAATAGTAAAAATAGCACATCATTAACATATTGAATATAAAATGTACTATGGATAAATTGGTGAAGACAAAAGGTCTAAAAGTCCAAGAAGAAATAGGAGTGTGATTTGATATTTTATTCTCATAGTGTAGGATACAAAGAAAAATGGACTCACTAAACAATAAAGATACATTATGACATATGATAGGTTTCTATATGGTTATCTTATCCCTTTACTTCGTTCTTATATCTCACTCTACGCTTCTCAAATATGGAACAAAAAATCATTACAATAGGAATAAAATACCTTTCTCCCCTAAAATACCTTTCTCCCCTTACAACTCGAAATTTAACAACACTTGACAACCATCAGGGTCATAATTAGGGTTTTGTTGATCCATTTTCATGTATCACCTTTGATTTCCAAGTTTAGCTATGTATAAAACCCTTTCCCGCCCTTTTATTTTTCATTTTATAGTCCACCATGTGCTTACAGTTTCGTTATATGATTGAGAAATATTCCATATGTACACAATACTTAGTCATTTTTATGACTTGTGTTGTGTGGGGATTGCTTGTGTGGTGCAGATATTCTCTATTATAAAACTCTCTCTGCACTCTACACAAACTCTTCCATTGTACAACCTATCTTCTGCACAGGCCAATACTTAGTCATTTTCCATTTCTTTTTGTGTGCAAAGAACCTAATGCCAACCATTTTTTCTACACAATCCTTTCTCCCATGCACCCATTCTCTTGCACAACACTTGCTCGGAGAACCTCTCACAACCTTTTTACCTGCACACTCCATATTCCCGCACTCCTCGTCCTCCTCATTTCCACACAACTAAACTTCTAAAGAAATGATCTCTCTCTACCTTCATTCCACACTTAGTAAAATATTCATGGATAAAAAGGCACCTTGCACATTGTTCAAGGGTAATTTATGGTACATTAATGTGTTTTGATTCATGAGATAAAGGGCAATGATCTAGGGTTAATATGGATTAATTATCCCATTTTCCCATGAACCACTT
>WSFP011577496.1:0-10589 GCA_009831015.1 Picea engelmannii
GTGAGCCAAAAAGTATAAAGGAAAGGCAAGGGCCTCTACTCATTCATTCATGTACGATCATATTTTGATATTTGGCTTCTAGCTAGTGAGCCCAGCATTGGGGGTTTTGAGGGTTTTGACTTAACAAACCCTAGAGGACGATTCGGTGGTGAAAGATTCCACCTAGCTTGTCCCAAGCTTGGTCTCAGAGATGCAATACTCTCCCACACCATTCTAGTTCGGTTCTACGCCAGTGCAGGAGGGTTCTACACCAGCCATAGGCACAAGAAGAGAAGGGGGGCACACCATTGGGGGTTTCCAACAAGGGGGGTGCACCATTCTTGGAGAGAGATTCATTGCAGGTGATTGGCAAGGCTTTTGGAGATTCTATCACCTGGGTTTTCATTGCAGGACCTTGGACATCAGAGCTTGTCCATTCATGAGGAGTTTCAGGTGCCATTTGATTTATTAGATGCATGGGACGAATTGAAGGAGAGGAGCAAACTTCAAAAATTGGTTTTAGTCATTTGCTAGTTCATATCTTCACCATTTCTCTTGGGGTTTCACCCGAGAGGTAAGCAAGCCCGATCTATCATTCTAGGGATTTTGTGGAGCATTTGGAGGCATCCAGGAGTGAGGCCGATTTATCTAGGGTTTCAGGCATTCAGGGGGGCGCACCATATCTTGGAGGAGGTTCAGATCCATAGGGTTTGAGGGAGATCTTGGAGATTCGGGCACTTGGGTTGTTCTTGGCATCAACTGATCTATTGTTTGGCATCTTTCTTGAGGTGATTGGACACATTTGGTAGCAGGGCCGAGTTGTTGAGGAGCTTCAACATTCCAACAGGACGTGGCATCTTCGAGTGGGGGTTTGGCACTTCATACGACCCAGATCTACCTTGGCATTGGTATTCATCTCTTATCCATCCTTTGGAGGCTTATTTTGTATTATCGAGAGCTTTTTGTAGCAGCTCTATTATCTATCTTCTTAGCCATCTGTTGAGCATTCCAGATTGGCATCTTCATTGTAGCAGGTTCTTCTATTTCATGAATAAAAGCAGATTTGAGATGTTTTGGCTTGTTTATCATATTGCATATGGTTGAGGTATGTTCCATGGTTATATCTTCTCGTTTATTGTTGCAATACACATATATAACACATTAGTAAACCCTAAGGCCGAAATCGAGAGGCCATCCTGCAAGTAAACACATCTAAACAAGTAGATCAACAAAGTGTTTGACAAAATACCACAACTAGAAAAGTTTTAAAAAGACACCAAAACCGTGATGTTCCTGGCATAATGGCTTGGGATCATTACAAAAAAACCTACGACTAGATGGCTATCGGGCTATGTTAAATACCAGGCCATTGGGAGGAGAGGGGGTTCCATTCTATATTATTGTATTTTGTTCCATAGCTTAGCAGAGCAACTCGAAGTGGGAAATTAGAGAGAATAACAGAGGGGTTAATGTTTTGTAGCATCCTAACAGGCCACAGGTCTTAGGTAACTCTATAGAGAGTGTCTTCTCCTTTGTACTTGCATTATTTTCATATCAGATAAAAGAGAGCAAAGCAACCTCACCTTCTAGCTGGGTTTTCTCCCGTAAAGGTTTCCTAGAGAAAATCTTTGTGTTATCTTGTGGATGGTGTGTGATTGTATTTTACTGTTCTCTATTTTCTGCATGTTATCTATTTCATGCATAGGCAAAAAATTAGTAACTAAATATTCTTGATTCTAAAAGAATTTAACCTTCATAGTGTAGATTTATGTTTTATTTATCAAAGATGTTGTGACGAACTGTTTCAGTGGAATATCCATGACAGTGTACAGGGCAATGAGGGCCCCTGTATATATACCTAAGCGGGTGCCTTTTCACTAAAAGTCACGTCCTTTAGTTAAGATATGTCCTTTCATTAAGATGTGTATTTTCATTAGTTATTAATTATTATTAGTATTTATGTTATATATATTTATGTTTATTACATTGCCTTCCCCTTTAGAAACGCTTTGTCCTTAAAGCATATTTATGGAAAGACTTTACGTCTTTGCTCTAGCTTGTAATGCCTTCGAAGGATTCTTTGTTCTTGATGATGTCATGGTTGACGATATGAGTTACGAAGTGTTGCACAAAACTGTCGAATTGTGAAAGGGTTAGACTACCCTAATTCAATTTTCTGCAAAATTGTGTGGCGATGACTTTTGGGATTTGGGAAATGATAAGATTCCACACTTGAGCTTCTCTTCAATATAATGGGATCTTTACTTATCTTCTCATATTGATGTCGTATTTGGTTAGCTTGTTGAATAATGCAATGGCGTTTATAATTTGGATGACGATACAACATCCTTTTATCTTGAGTCTGAATTCTAGAAACCTCGTCTTTTGTTGCTTCTGATGATATGTTGGTTGATAATATTTCATTTGAAATATAAGTTTGATAATAATACTTGACCTTCTTAAGAATATATCTTAAGAATGGAAATAATTTCACCCTTTTTTTACTTTAACAAGAAAATCTCTAATGAACTTTAATATTTCACCTTTTGCCAATATTTTCTCATCATTCACTTTTTTACCCTTCCACGTTATTTACGTTATCAATAATTTCACATTATTCACTTTTACGTGACTATTTATAAAACTTATCCTCTACGTAAAGAGAGATTTATATTTCATTTTTTATTACTCCATACAAAGATTCCTCCATGTAAAGATTCAATCTTTATTTCTTCACAATCCTAATATGTTTAGCCTTTTTTTCTTTTTTTCTCTCTTTTTTTAGCATGAACATGGCAATTAACATTACCTATGCCAACTATGGAATCTGTCTTTGACTTGATACTTCTTTACATGCACTTTGAAAGATAGTTGGAAACTTTCCTTCGGAAATTTATTTGCAGAACTTTTTATTCTTTTTTTCCTTTTTAATAATAAATAGGCAAAAGCTAGTGGTGGTCAAAGACCCTGATTAAGCAGAGAAACTCTGAATGAAGTGTGGCCAATGGCCGGGACCAAAAATTGAAGCTCTGGTACCAAATGTGGTGAACCAATTTGGTTCATTATTCATAATAAAAGGAATAATATAAAAGAATCCATGTGGATTAAAATATTGCATTGAATAAAATATGAGACATGATAATCGAATTACAATGAGGGGCCCCGTATATACACCTAAGCGGGTGCCTTTTCATTAAAAGTCATATCCTTTAGTTAAGACATGTCCTTTCATTAAGATGTGTATTTTCATTGGTTATTAATTATTATTTATATTATATATATTTATGTTTATTACAATTTCCCTCATGCTCGTTGAGGCCAAGGTCAACATTTGCCACTTTGTTTAGGGTTGGGCTGACCAAAATTGTGCATGTGTGCATAGATTCGATCAAGTTGCAGACTTATCTGTTTCTAATTGCCTAGAGGAGGAAATTGCAGAGAATAATAGCCCAACTACATCTAATATTGACAAAGCCCTAATTGATGAAATAGGCAGATTCAGTATCCATGATGATACTGCCTCGGCAAATGGCTGCCCTGTGATGCATCAGGATGAGGATAACTTTGGATAGATGAATTATTGCAGGGAAAAGGGTGTGAGAATTCCCCTCTTATGGGAGTTACTGCAGTGGATTCAAAAGATACTAGGAACACTACCTTCTGCACCCCTTCAATCCATAGGAAGTGAAGGATGTCACTTAGTTTGATGTTACACAATTTGGTCCATGAAGCAATTATGGTTGTCATGAGTCTTATAAAGGCCACTGGGGGGTGTGGGGAAATGTTTCCCCAGGCACCCCTCAGCCCCCGGAGTGTGGAAAGTAAGGGGGGCACACCCCTGACCCTGGGGGATGCCTCCCCTGGAACACTGATCAACAGTCCAACCAAATCTACAAAGCCTGTGGATCTTCTAGATGAGGTCTTTTACAATTTCTGATCCCCAGCTTATTTGTTTCACTTACAGCTTCTAGTTCTTATTCTGCAGCAGGAAATCATGGCCAAGTACTTGATAGCTTTATGTAATATGTACGACTTTGTATAAATAGAAATTGTTTTCTTGTGGAGGGCCATGGGCATTGTATATTGTATTGACAATGTGCTTTGGTCTTGGTAGTTAAATTGTATGTCTTTGTATTATTGCTATGTAGACTAGCAAGGGGAGAGAAAACATTGAATGTAAACATATTGGTGTTATGGAATTGGATAAACTTGTATTTTGTTATTGATGCAAGTAAAGAGGCATTTGGGGCTTTGTTTAATCATTGGTTCTGGGGCTGTGTTAATTTGACTTGTAGAAATGATTTGTCTTATTTTTATGTTCTATTTTTGAGTGAAACTCATACTCCTTTTGGACATTAGGTTGCCCAAGTAGCCTAGCTTGCTACTGCATGCTGGGATATTGAATCCTCCATTTGCCTAATGATTTGCTAACATCGGCTAGGCTAGGACCTGCATTTTAAGTAAAATGCTGGCTAGCATTTGCTGCTTACCTGTGCTGTGCAACTTTTTGGAATGACTAGAATTTTCACCCAAATTTGCAGGAAACGGTGGGTTGGGAGTGGTAATAGTATGCATTTAGAAATATATAGAAAACAAAAAATAAAATATGCTTGTTGAACATAATTTTCAAATCTGAACAATGAAATCTGATGTTTAAAAAAACAGTTATTTGATTTCAGATAACAATCAAGCATATATAATTTCAGATAACAGTTATTTGAATTTCAGATAACAATCAAGCAAATATAATTTCAGATAACAATAAGGCATTTTTAAAGCAGGTCAAATATTGTTTTTCAGATTTCACTAAAAGATCATATTTGGGATCTTACATAATTCACCCTCAACCTATTTCTGTACATGCCTAAAGCTGCATCCTGTCATTATGAAAGTTGAAATTGTTGATAACTCAATGTTAGTGACTATGGTGGTCAAAAAGGATTGGAATAAGTCTCAAGTTTCAACTAATAAGGATTATACTTGCACTTGTTTGAAGCTGTTAGTATTATTCACGTATCAGGGGAACTAAACAAAATTGCAGATTTCTTAGCCAATGAGGGGAACACAACAATAGCTCAAAACTGGGATTAATCACTCACACCCCTGCCCGTCTTTTATAGATGAAGGCTAGGAAAATACAAAAGCACCCAAATTAGAAAATCCTAATCTAATTATGTCTAGGGATTAGTGCACAGGTTGCATGAGAAACCTCCTAGGGAAGTGTGCTCATGTGTAAACTTGGCATCCTACTTATTCATGTACTTTTCTAAAAATAGAAAAGCTCCCTAAGGCTGGTGCTAATTAAAGCAAACTTCATAATACTAGAAAAGTCAACTTTTGAAAATAACAAAGCAAACTCCTAAGAAAAACAGAGTCTAAATCTGAAATGCTAAATTTGGAACTGTAGTCTAAATCTGCAAGTGGAGGAGGCTGGCCTCTCTCCTACATAATGCCAATGCACCCTCCAAAGAAGATGGACATTAACTCCAAGATGCTGCTGCACAGGAATCAAGGTATGGTCTGTTCCACTGCTGCACCATGATGAAGGATCTACTGCTGTTATTGCTGTGCCATTACTGCTGGAGACACTATCCAAGCAATCCATTATAATACTCTAACAATCCCTGTTTTCAAGGAAAGTGCTTTCCACCATGCTTGGTCTTTCTCTCAGCATCTCAAACTTCCCCTTTGTCAGGGGCTTCGTTAATATGTCTACAACCTGCAAGTCAGAAGGAATATACTCAAGATCCACTGCTCCTTTATGAACTCTGTCCCTAAGAAGATGGCACCGGATATGTATGTGCTTGTAGTGATCATGAAAAATTGGATTCTCAGAGTTTGATACAGCTCTGATTGTCAGTGTATCATAGTAGGCTCAACATCTGATTGGTCAACTATGCTATCATCTTATGAAGGCATATGGCTTCAAAACTAGAGTCATTGGCTGCCATGTACTCTGCCTCTGCTGAACTAAGTGGCATTGCTACCTGCTTCCTGCTAAACTAGGATATCATACCTGAATTGGAACTGAAACAGAAACCTGACGTACTGTTCCTATCACCTGCATCTCCAGCCCAGTGAGAATCCACAAAACCATACTACACCAATTCACCATCTCCTATATACCTTAGACCATGATGCACCATGCCCTATAAGTTTCGGAGTGCATGCTTTGCAGCAGCCTAGTGAATATGCCTGGGCTTAACCATGTACTGGCTCAAGGTGCTTACTGCAAACCAAATATCAAGTTTGGCATTCCCCATATACATTAAGGGAACCAATCAACTGTCTATATAAAGAAAGATCTACCAAATCTAAATCCAAGTCAACATAGAACTTTAGGATTGGAACCATAAAAGTGGCTATAGGTTTACAATCCATCATCTGAAACCACTTCTAAGTCTCTACTGTATACTTCCACGGAACCTTGTGAAGCCTCGAGACCTATAAAATAATGCATAGGGCCGACATCCTTCATGTCAAATTCACTTGTCAGTTTCTTCTTGCACCATGTTATGAGATTTTAAAACTACCTGTCAAGATCAGGTCATCTACATACAACACTAAGATAATCAGATCAGATTTATCAAACATATAATACAAGTTACGATTTCTAGCCGTGTTAGTGAAGCCCAAACTTTGTAGGTATTCATCAATCTGTGAGTACCAAGTAGGTGATTATCATGTTCATGTGACCCATTTCTCTTTGGATCATTCTTGTTAGGGTCCTCGCCATTATAATTGCCTCCCCACCTCCACCACTATTGCCATCACCCAATGACTTTAAATAGGTAATAAAGCTACACTGATTATAATATTTAAGAGTTTGACTCAAGCAAAAAGGAGATTTGTGAATATTGATGTACTCAATACTCAGTTGGAAAATTCCTTATAATAGAGCAATAACTCGCTGTAAAATTTGAATAATTGTGAGGTTCCTTTGTGGCATTGCTTCTTAAAATTTAGAAAATTCATTCAAGGATGGCCACATGCCACTTATTGGGGTAGAACCATTCGATCATTGGAGCTTCAATATTGTGCATTCCCAACTCCTTGCTGCTAACAATTGAGTGGGACTTGCTTAGGAAATCATTGCAATGAAACAAGTCAAGTATGAAAAGTTGCATTTCATTCTCCTTTGAGCCATGACCTTTTGAAGGAGGTGGGATCCCTTTGGAAGGGTGACTTCAACTATGTTTGTTCTCCTCTGAAACTCCTCCTTCGATTGGGTCAACTCAGTAGGATGTTGGGGGTTGGAGAGTGTTTGGGTGATCACTCTTGCTTCCTTTGAAATCTCTTTTTATTGGGTGGGATCATGTCAAAGCTTGATGCACATAGTGGAAGGTGAGTTATTTTCCTCTGCCTTGCTCCTCCAACAAAGTGGTACCTAATCGAAGGTGAGAGGATACATGTTTCCTCATTGTAGCTCTTTGATGGCTCCAACCTCCAAGGTGGGTGACACCCATTTATAAGTCAAAGTGTCCATGCATCAAATGGAAGAGAATAAAAAGGATATAAGATCTTCTCTATACCCCTTTGGAAGGAACGAGCCTTAGTTGGTGACCTTCAACACTTCAACACTTCAGAGGTGAATGGAAAATAAATTATTTGACCACTTGACACTCGAGAACTCCAAAAGGTGGATCCTAGTTGGAATTCTTTAGACTTTGGGCACACGGGATGAATATAACGAGTTTCAAGGGTAGTTAAGCCTCAACTTTTTGAATCGGTGGGACCCATTTAGACTTTGAGCATCAAATCACTATGGGACTTGCTAGAGACTTTGTTGTTAAAATTGCAATGTTTGAACTCTTCCACACTTCTTTTGCTCTTTAGGATTGACTAAAATTGAGAAGACACGGTGTCAAACAATAAGAATAGAAGACACTTCTTTTCTTCTATTCGTATACTAATACTTGTTCAAGTGCCTTGAATATTTAAGTGAGAACATACAATTAAGCTCGAAAGTTGCCATATCTCCTTGCAAATGCCCACCATTGCCAACCACTTCAAACATTTCATTGTATATGCCAAAATTTGGAGTAACATGCAACTCATACTTGGGGAATGTAGGGCATTCTCCTTGCCTTGAAATCCATTGTAATGTGTAGAATGGTCTATAAAGGTGTAAGGGAATTGTGTTGTAGAACTCAACCAACGAATCCCATTGTCATATTGTACTTCTTTATCTTGTTAAATATCATAGTCAAATACCATGGAGAAACAATAGAATATAAGTATCAAAACATAAGTGGGTATGATGGAGATTACTTGGGAAGCCACATGTATGCACCTCACTTTTCCTTGTCAGCCACAGCTAGGCCAATGGAACAAATAATTATCACCTTCCTTGTCGGATACAAGAAGGCCAAGGAAATAAAGATTCGTCCACATTTCTTGCCAACTACAATAGGGGCAACTAATAGGTAATTGTACACCTTCTTTGTTGGCTACAACATGGCCAAGGAATAGATAATTTTATGTCTTTCTTTCTAGGGACAACATGGTCGAGGGAATAAATACGAGTACTTCCTTGTGGGCTACAACAAATCTAAGGAAACATATAATATTATGACTTCCACATAAATTCAACTATATAAACAAAGAAGACCCCTCACATAGATTTTGACCTACCCATAATCAGTCTTTCAATTTAACAGAAGGGAGAAGAACATTCAAAATTTCAAACCCATAACGATAGTTAATTCAACACAATCTAAATGAGATTTTAGATGATAAGAAAATTGAATGTTGATTTGTACTCTTTGAAAAATTTCACCCTCCAACAAATCCAAACACCTTACTCTTTTCATTTTGATATATTTATAGGCTTCTAGAGTTTGCAAGCGACTTCTTATGCCACTGTTGACGTTAGAGAGTAGGGTGATGTCAAAGGTAGCATTTTATTCAGTGGAGGAATTCAACTAGCTTAGAACTTCTTCTTTTTACCCCATTTGCCCGATCTTCATAAAACTAGATCCACTATCCTTCCCTTTGTGATTTATGCCCCCTAATCTTATCTTAGGGTCTCCAAGCCTTATCCCTAGTTTATGATCCTTTTACCCCAATTCAAATCTTATCTTCCTTTCAACTAAGGGTCAATTAGCTAGATTTAACACAAAATAACAAGATTTATAAAGAGCGCCCCCATGAGTTTTGGAAATTTCATATAAAATGATAACTAACATGCTTCATTTCCCATTTGGCTTAGACTTTGACGTGTGACTAGGGGTTACAAATCCATTATTATCACGTATATATTTTTATTACACTAATTCATTATGAATTTGCTTTGAGCTATTGTGTGAAGCCATTTTCCCAACTTCTAAACATCGTAAAGGACTATAACACCCCCAAAGCATCTACTGGCACCTCCCAATAATGAAAGGTTAGTTATAAAGTATGTCAAACAAGATCAATACTAGTAGAACTTGTTGAATACATATGTTGAAATCTTCAAATACTTGAGAGGACTATGTTCGATTTAATCCATTGAGAATGTTGTTGTCTTGTAGGAGAGTTTTGCCATATATTGGATTCTATTAAAGTTCTATTATGCAAAATGAAGAGATTAAATGTACTAGTTGTATCAATTGATCGACAAAGGGTACATTTGAATTAGTATTGCAGTATCGTGAATGTGTATAAACTAAAATCGTGAGCTAGAAACAATACCACACCAATGCTCGATTTTGAGGAAGGATGGATGATGTCGTCGGTTAGATCTATGGAAAAATGTATTTGTAACTAGACTTCATTAGCAAAATTTTGAGGTAAAAAAGTGCCTCTAACCTATTTTTCTATGCATTAATAATTAGTACCTTTGACTCAATGGGTATTACAAGGATTATGACATCCTGTACAATGTTGTAGGTAGCTTTTTGTACATGCATGTAATTCACTAAAATAATCAATCTAATTCATTAGAATTAATAGAGATGAATTAATCTAAACCTAATTCATTAAATTTAATACTATCTCTCGTCTCTCTCTTCCATCTTGCTCAAAAACCAAATTTTTGGATAACTAATTTGCCCCAATATTTAATGTTTGGACAATTAGTGCAAAATTATTTTTGGAGAATGTGACACTACACAACACACATTACAAGCATAGAAAAATAATTGCCATACACATCACACCAAGGACAAAGTACATATATGCCTTAGACAAGTATGCATGTGCCATGGTGGACATAATGTGTAATGTTTGCCACTCTTCATGGTGAACATGTGCTACGCAGATTCACTTTTTCATTTCGTCAACCACTTTTCCTACATCATCCTTAAAACTCTAAAATTTCATTGCATAACCATAGATTTGTTTTGAGTGTGCTCTTTGTCTGTTTGTAAATAAAATTGGATCATTTAGACATAATTTTGACTATTGTGTGTAGGCTCTCATTCGTTTCACATTAACATTTAAATTTTATCATCTTCTCGTTCTAATGCTATTTATTAGTTGCAACATTATATGCTAGTGAAATTTAGCGTATAATTGTGAAAATGACATCCTTTATTACATAACAATGGGATGTCTATTTCAACTAATATAGTTGACTTTATTTTAAAAATATCATTCATCTAAAATAAATGTTTCAATGATTTTTT
>ML915236.1:583-10589 GCA_009831015.1 Picea engelmannii
CAAACTCTTTATAGAAAACTCAATTACGATCACAATAATACAGTGAGGTAAACAATAGAATATTCAACATCAATCACACACATGAAATATACAGAGACAGATATTTCATGAGGAAACCCATAAAGGAAAAAAACCTCTTCTTCTTGATATGATAAGTAATATTTAGTTTCTTTACATTATCATTCTTGGGATTTCCAACTCCTCTTGAGGCTACAACCTCTGTTTTACAAGTTGCAACTTGCTGAGAGCACCAACTCTCTAGTTTCTCTAGTACCCACTAGAAGGAAGCACAAACTCCCTGGTTTCTCTAGCACCCACTAGAAGGAAGCACCAACTCCCCGAGTGTTCCAGAATCAACTGGATGGAAGCACCAAATTCCAACTACACATGCACTAACCTGTATAACATAGAAAAATAGTTCTCCCTTGCACCACCTTGCCACCCTAGTTTTTCTAGCTATAAGCAGATGGAAGCTACAACTCCCCGTGTTCAAGCACCCACTTGAAACTCTGAGGAAAATTGTCCTCCCTACCACCTTGAAATATAATTCTCTCCTTTTCTGAAACTTATTACAGTGATACAATGTTTGTCAAAAGGCTTACCAATATCATCACTGTTTTGTTGCACTGCTCTGCTCTGCATGCATCAGTGTCTTCCTGCTCGCATCTCCTTGAGAATTCTGTTCTTCTGCTCTGTCTCTGAATGCGTACCTCAACTTTCTCTTCCTCTCTCAGATAAGCATTTTTGCTCTATCTCTTTCTTCTACACTTTATGCTCTGTGTATTATTTCCATTCAATGCGCTATGCCTCTTCTGTGCATTTCAGGTCTTGCACACAACATGCCTCTACCCGCATGAATAACTCTCCACAAAAACAACCCTCTCTTCTCTGTTCTACGTATATTTATGATACCAAGTCTGTGCCTGATCATGCACCTAACTCTTCGTTCTCTCTAGCGATCATTCATAGACTGTTCTTCATCAATGTGTCATTATCCTGAGATTCTTTGGATTCTCTGGTAGTTACAGTCTTCGACGCTTTTCCATTTGTCAATTGTATAAATGATGAATCTTCACTTCACTGGAAGTTACCTTGAGACTCTTTGTCTCCTCTAGTAGTGACCCTACAACTCCTCTAATTTTCTGGCAGATGCAATCACTTTGTTTATGGCAGTTACAAGCAGTCCTTTCCAGTAGTTACAGGGATAAATTTTACACACTCATTTCTTTGGTGCCTTTTCCCTTCCCAAGAAAAACTTCACAGTAGGCGCTAGCTTTTCTTGCTAAGCCCCTTCCTTTCATGTGACCATCGGTGGTGACAAAACGACTATTCAAAAGGTGCTTCCCGATTTCTATCTAGTGAGTGCTAGCTCCATTTCACGATATGACCTTGGGATATAAGATTCATGTGACCAAGCGATTGTGTACACGTCCATAGGTGGTTTGAGAGAAACCCTCTTTTCTCCCTGCAATTCACTACGAGCCTCCACGCGTCCTTTCTCCAAAACTGTGGTTTCAATTGTGGCCCGCTCACGAAAAATTACGGCCCAAGCATGTTCTGGCCTCGCAATGGTGAATGATCGTCGATCTCATGATCTTGACAGTGCTCCTAAAAGGATGGTTCAGATCTATCCTCTCAAGTTTGCGGACCAGATCTCACTTTCCTACATCAACGACTGAGATTTACTTCGTGATCCGGGCTCCGAGAGTTTTAGATCTCAAACCCTGTTGCTTCTGACTGGATATCTTTTGGAATGGAAGATCTGTTGACATATGTCCTCTTCAATTGACGAATATTCCTTCTTCACTTTGTCCACGTGTGATCCTTAATCTGTACGATCAGGTGACATGTGGCCCTACAAACCAACGGACGAGATTGATTTCACCTTTCGGGATTCGGGAGTTTCGATTCTCAAACTCTACTTGCTCCCAGAGAATTTCACCCAGAGTCCTCAATCCAGCCACGTGTGTCCCTTTCAGATCAATGGTAATGATCCTTTCATGTCTCTGAACTTCAGAGATTTCAACTTACGCTATCCTTCCACTGGAGTAGATCGACGAATGAGAATGCTTCCGAAGTGATCTTTCAGATCGAACATCTCGTTTCCACTTCGAGACTTTGAATTTTTTATCATTTTCTAGTGGTAAAGCTCTTGAAGTAAAAATCACATAGTGATGTAACTCTTGTGTCACTTGATGATGTGTCACAAGAAGAGCATTTTCCATGTGTCACTCTGATTCTTGATTTGCACGTACCTAAAATGCTAATTTCAACTTGACACTTGTCATTCTTTGAATTTTCCACATGTCCTTGATCTAACGGTTAGGATAGTATCTTAGATCGAAGACTGAGAGTTCCTTTGAACCTTCATCCTTTGAGACTTTGAGACTTTTGACATTTCTTGGTGGTGAAACTCCCGAAGAAATTCTCCTGGAGTGATGTAACTTGCTTACATCACTTGTTGACATGGCACGAGCCAATTTCCTCTTGACGCTTGTCATCACCTGATTATGCCATGTGTATTTGCTAATGTGGTCTACTGATATGGTCTACCGATGTGGTCTGCTGACATGGTCTACCGACGTGGTCTTCTAATGATGTCTGCCACTATGCCCTTTTATTGATGTGGTCTGCTAACCAACATCCCTGAACCAACGGTCCTTGTTTGTCCTCCAAATCTGATGGTCCTTATTCATTTCAGATTTACAGGTTTCAGGTATTTCATACCTCAAACATTCTAGAGCGTAACCTCCTCGAGAATTTAAACCCAAACTAAATGTTGTTCGTCGATCAGGATCCTAGATCGATGGTTCGATCTGTCTGCTATGCAACTCTTCTAGCTTATCTTGTCCTTCCACTTGGAATGATCCAATGGCTGATGAAAATTCGTATTTCAAGAATTTCAACTCTTAAGATTTCTAGAGTGTAACCTCCTCGCATATTTTAGATCCGAAGTGAATCCTGTTCGTTGATCAGGAACTTAGATTGACGACTCGATCTTTCTGCGATGCAACTCTTCTGGCTTATCCTGTCCTTTCACTTCAAACTTATCTGACAACTGTCGTTTACTCCGGCTCTTTGACTCTCTAGTCTTCAGGTTTTTCAAGTCTCAAACTGAAAAATCCTCAAAGTGATTTGCTTCGGAGTTGAGGATCATGTGCCACTTGTCAGTCTTGACGATGGATGACCCTTGCTTACTTCAAGAATTTGAAAATTTCGCCCTCCTACGCTCATCCAAAGGCTTAACCTTCGTGCATTTATTTCTGGATCCAACGAATGTTGATCCTTGGTGCTCAGATCCAACAGATCAGATATGTACTTATCCTTTGCGCTTCCTCTGGTCACTGGGCGCTAATCTAACGATCATTGGGTATTCAAGATTGGTGATCCAACAACCACTGTTGTTCTTCCTCCTGAGATTTCCGATCTCTCTGACTTAGAAGGTTTTCTAAGTGTTCAAAGGTTTCGACCTTTGCTCCTCCTGCGATTCCTTCTCTTGGACCTCGGCTGCACTTCTGGAAAGCACAAATCTCTATGTCTTCTGAGATTTTATCTCTACATACTCACGCTATTCCTCCTGAGATTTTATTTTCATACTGTTCGCTTCTTCTTCTGAATTTATGCTTTCGCTGGTTGCCATCATTACTGCTTTTCTTGCCTGTAAGCATACTATCGTCGATACTATTCTTCCCATAAATGACAAGCACAATCTGCTATAAACATGCCAATAGATATAGTCACATTGATGTGATTGAGATACCTATTGATGTAGAGAAATGCCTTGTCTACATGTTTCCATCAATGATTGGTGTTGACATCAATGTTGGTATTCCCATCAATGCCAAAGGGGGATATTGTTGGATCATGTTTTTAAATGTGCTTACCTACACATAATAGATCTATATAAACAATTCTACACACATTTGTAGAGAGAATTGGAAAAAGAAGAAGAAGGAGAGAAAGAATAGAAATAATTCTCATTAACTGTTGTGAATAATGAATAATTTACACATGATATACTCTGTATAACTCAATGAGTTCGACTTGAGGTGAACCAATTCGCCATAATGGTAGTATAGAGTGATCTGGATACACACCAACAGTTACGGGAGTGAACTGCCACCTATTCTAGTCTCTCAGGCAGTTACAGGAGTGAACTGCCACCTAGTTGAGTTAACTAGTCAACTAGTCTTCAGTTAACTGACTGAATAGAAAGTAGTGAGGAGTTAACTAAAGGAATCAAGGCTAATGCACCACTTTGGTGATGATACCAAGGCAAGGTTGAATTAGCATGGTGATGATCCCAATACAACATCTAAACTCAACTCAACTTGTCAAACTGAAGTGTGAACTGAAAGAGAATATTCTCCAGGTGGAATATTCTCTCCTAAAATATAGGAGACTGGATAATGACTAATTATGAATAATAAAAAAATAAAAAACTTAGGAAAAAGAAATCCTAGGTGTGTGTGAAGTAACTCCAACACCCCCCCTGAACATCACTATGGTGAAAATAAAGATTGGGTCCCGACAACAAGGCCATGTTAGGTACCCAAGTACAAAAGATACATTGAAAATAAAGTGAGCAANTTGTAGAGAATGGAATTTCTGCTTAGTGAAGGTCTTGGTGAAAATGTCTGCCGTCTATTCTGCTGAAGGACAGAACTGTAAGTCGATGATCCCCTCATGTACTAAGTCCCGGATGTAGTGCATGTGGATCTGAATGTGCTTCGTCCACTACCTCTGAACTAGATCTCTGTAGAACTTCAGAGTGCTCTAGTTGTCACACCAGATGATGATCGACCGATGAAATTGAATGCCCAACTCAGTGAGAAAATGTTGTAGCCACATAGCCTGAATGGTTATGTTAACTACCCCTCTGTACTCTGCCTCAGCTGAAGATAGAGCAATGGCATCTTGCTTCTTGCTCGACCAACAGATAGGCCTGGAACTAAGACTGAGTGAGTAACCAGATGTGGACTTGCGATCAATGCTATCGCCAACCTAGTTGGAATCAGTAAACCCAATGAGATCTAATGTAGATTCTACTGCATAATGAATCCCAAAGGTGATGGTGCCTTGTACGTATCAAAGGATACGCTTTGCAACTTTCCAATGTAGCTCATGTGGCTCCTGCATGAACCTGGAAACTGTGACAACTGCATATGAGAGGTCTATTCTGGAGTGTGTGAGATACAACAAGCTCCTCACTAGCTATCTGTACAATGTGCTGTCAACTAGTGGAGTCTCCCCGCCATACTCAAGTTTGAATTATGATATGAAAGGAGTTGGAGCAGACTTGCAGTCTGTCATGTGAAATATCTCAAGGAGATCTCGTGCATACTTGGATTGAGACAGTTTGATGCCTGATGCATCCTAACTGATCTCAAGTCCAAGGAAGAAGTGTAGTGGACCCATGTCCATCATCAAAAACCTATAATGAAGAATCCTCTTGACTGCAGCAATCGCTGAAGTTGAGCAACCGATGATCAAAAAATCATTGACATATAGAACTAAAAGTAGAATTGAACCAACCGTCTTGAGCATGTATACATTAGGGTCTGATTTACAATGTACAAAGTTCTGTGACAACAGGTAGGAGTCCATCTTGGCATACCATGCCCTCGAAGCCTGATTGAGGCCATAAAGTGACTTCTTTAGTTGATAGACCAAAGATGAGTCCTGCATAAATCCCTGGGGCTGCTCCATGTAGATCTCCTCAGAGAGATCACCATGAAGAAATGAATTCTTCACATCCATATGATGGACTTCCCATCCCTTGGCTGCCGCAATGGAAAGTGCCAATCGTATGGAATCCATCTTCACTCCTAGAGAGAAGGTCTCATCATAGTCAATACCATGAACCTGATGAAAGCCTTTAGCGACAAGCCTGGATTTGTATTTGCTGATCTCTCCATACGCTGCACTCTTGGTCTTGTAGATCTATATGCATCTAAAAAGTTTCCTCCCTGAAGGAAGGGGGACCAGATCCCAAGTCTGGTTCTCGAAGTCTGGTTCTCGAGGAGGGAGTTGTATTCCTCCTGCATGGAAAATTCCCAAAAGGGATTTCCAGCAACCTCACCATAAGACTATGGATTTGAAGACCGAACCAAGAAAATATGCTTGGAAGGCAATGGTTTAGTGGTAGTGAGTGCAATAGTAGGCTCCTCAAAATCAGATCGAGTCCTCCTAGTATCGGCTAGATCACCAATGAGATCCCCTACATCCTGAAGAGTAGTCTGTGCCCACTTGGGCCTCTACTCTAGCTCTGCAACTGCATCTAGATGCTCTAACTCTACATCTGACTGTAATGACTCTAAATATGAATCATCTAACTCCTCTGAATTAGAAATCTTGTTTGAAGAAGAGTCATCATGTGCCTACTCATCATCTCGGACAGGTGGAAGAGTGAAGGTGTCTGCATGCAACTGCTGAGGTACATGCGAGACACTTTCCTTGAATTGGACACTACACTCAATGATGAGTCGGTTCGAGGAAAGATCAATAAGACGATATCCCTTCACACCGTCAGGGTATCCAACAAAAATGCACTCAGTGCTCTGTGGATCAAGTGCCTTCCTCTTTTTAGAGGGAATTCAGGCCCATGCACATGAACCAAAAATGCGAAAGTGGGCCACTTACGGTTTTAGGCCACTCCAAGCCTTGTAGGGGGTCTTATCCTTGACAGATCTATGAGGAGATCTGTTTTGGATGTATGTTGCACAGTTAAGTGCTTCAGCCCATAGTCCCCGTGGTAGTGACTTTTCATGCAACATGCAAGATGCCATCTCCTTTAGAGATCTGTTTTTTCGCTCAACAACTTCGTTTTGCCGCGGAGTGTAGGGAATTGTATGCTGCAACTGAATCCCTACCTCATGGAAAAGATTATGAATATCATGATTCACATACTCTCCCCCGTTATCAGATCGGAGGACTTTGATCTTCTTTCCGAACTGTGTCTCAACCAAAGCTTTGAAATCTTTGAGGTGTTGAAAGACCTCAGATTTTTTCCTGAGAAAGTAGATCCAAGTAAAACGTGAGAAATTATCAACAAAAATGAGAAAAAAACTTTCTTTTCTGATCGATGGATGTGGAAAAGGACCCATAAGGTCATTGTGGATCAGATCTAAAGGTGCATAAGCTCACTGAGACTTTCCTTTGACGAATTCCTCTTGAGGGTGTTTTCCGAGAACACATCCCTCACATACTCCCTTGGAGAAGAGGATGTTTGGTAGACCATCAACTAATATGTGCTTGCTAAGTTGTTGCATGTACCTGAAATTCAAATGTCCAAACCTTTCGTGCCATATCCTACTACTTTCATCAGCATGAGTAAGCAATAAAGCAGAACCAGGTTCAATGAATTCAGAAAATGTATACAATCTAGATTGATGATTTACCTCACCGGTAGCAACCCTAGAGTTGGTTTGCATGTTGTATATGTCCATGAAGTTTGGTGTGAATACAAATTTATTTTCGGTGCCGGAAGTTGTCATCTGATACATGGAGAGAAGGTTGACAGAAAGCTTGGGAACATGCAACACATTCTTGAAGCTTCCGTTGGTGAGTTCAATCCTTCCTTTGCCGATGAATTCGACAGAAGAGTTGTCCCCCATCAGAATAGGAGGACCTTTTCTTGCATCCAAAGAAGAATAGACTACTTCTGAGGCAACCATGTGATGTAATGCTCCTGAATCTACGATCCAAGCATCGAGAGAGGAGTTGATTGCAATCAAGGCATGGCTAGAATTTCCTTTCTTGGAATTCAGATCTTCTGGCTTCTTATTCTTTGCACCCTTGGGGATGCGATATCTAAGGTTGTTTTTCTGAAGTATCTGAGACATCAGATCTATTTTTTTTTGCATGCATGCGGATTCCGAATGGAATCCTTTGTGACAGTATGTGCATTTCTCTCCTTTTCTTCCCTTTTCTCCTTTGGATCCAGACACATCAGTGAAGGGTTTTGTGTACCCTTCCTTCTTCGTATGTGCATGAGATTTCCGCTTATCTTTATCTTTATATTTTTGATATTTGTGGCTGCCATCATGCACAGTGAGTGCATGTGCCCTTGGGCCTTTGATTGCACCCATGTTGATGAGCTTGGTTTGCTCTTGTGTCAGGGATTCGATAAAGTCCTCAAGAGAAGGCATCTTCCAGGTGGCTCCAGAGGTGAATCTAACAATATGGAATCTAGATACGAATAATGAGAATTCAGGACCAAGCTTGGAGAGAATGGTGAGAACCATTTGTTTCTCCTCCTTCGATTTATCAACCTCGCAAGCTTTGAGTTGCGACAGTAAATCCTTGAATTTTGTAAATAAATATTGGATATTGTCGAAGCTTTTTGGATCCAATGTGAGAAGCTCCACCTCTAGCATGTGTCCCCTCATCTCATCCTGTTTTCCAAAGATCCCTTCCAATATGGTCTAGGATTCATTGGGAGTCTTACAGGAAGATATATGAAAAAGGAGATCGAGATAAATAAGACTGCAAATTGTTCCGAGTGCCTCATCCATGGGATTTAAGTACTTGGATTTTTCTATGGCTGATGTCGGATCTGTATCTTTATTCATGGTTAATCTATACAACCCTCTAGATTGAATATGTATGGCTATTTTCTCCTTCCATGAAAAATAGTTGTAAGGTGTAAGAATGAATTCTTTTTGGAATTCCATCTTTTCGCTGTCTTCAATCTTTTGTACCTGCAAAAAATTTTGGTGTATTTTTTGCTTAGAAATCCATCGGCTATGATACCATGTAAATGTGTTGACTTGCATAAAATATATCTAGATAAACAATGATACACACATTTGCAGAGAGAATTGGAAAAAGAAGAAGAAGGAGAGAAAGAATAGAAAGAATTCTCATTAACCGTTGTGAGTAATGAATAATTTACACATGATATACTCTGTATAACTCAATGAGTTCGACTTGAGGTGAACCAAGTCGCCATATTGGTGGTCTATAGTGATTTTTACACACACCAACAGTTACGGGAGTGAACTTCCACCTATTCTAGTCTCTCAAGTAGTTACGGTAGTGAACTGCCACCTAGTTGAGTTAACTAGTCAACTAGTCTTCAGTTAATTGACTGAACATAAAGTAGTGAGGAGTTAACTCAAGGAATCAAGGATAATGCACCACTTTGGTGATGATACTAATGCAAGGTCGAATTATCATGGTGATGATCCCAATGTTGCATGGTGATGATCCCAATGCAACATCTAAACTCAACTCAACTAGTCAAACTTAAGTGTGAACTGAAAGAGAATATTCTCTAGGTGGAATATTCTCTCCTAAAATATAAGAGACTGGATAATGACTAATTATGACTAACAAACAAATAAAAAACTTAGGAAAAAGAAATCCTAGGTGTGTGTGAAGTAACTCCAACAATGTTGTCATTGATGTCAAAGGAACAATGTCTTGTCATAGTATATTGATGTAGTGATTGATGGATCATGTATTGACCTTGATGTCAATGGATTGATGTCAAGAGGAGTCATAGTCGTATGCATAGATGAAGATGGATCAATGAGTTGTAGGTGTATTTATGTAAATATGACTCATTATTGTCTTTTCATGGTTGTACAAATGGATGAACTCCAAAGTGGTCCCCTTATGGTGAAATCCCTCACGGGAAGATGCTTTGCGGTGAACTACAAAGTGGTCCCCTTATGGTGAAAGCCCTCACGGGAAGACACTTTGCAGTTGAGTTATCCTAGGAGTACAAATGGATGAATTCCAAAGTGGCCCCCTTATGGTGAAAGCCCTCACGGGAAGACACTTTGCGGTTGAGTTATCGTAGAAGTATGGTTAGAGAACCCATGCTTAATTGTGTAATAATGAGATGAATATCAAAGAATTTGTCATTGAAACTATCCTAGATGGATAGTTCTTTTCATGCCATTTCCGGTGGTATGTAGAACGTCACATAACTCCTCACGGTTTGAGAGTTATGGCCTTACGAAGTTGGAGGACCCTCATATGTTGGCTTGAAGCCCCA
>WSFP011577506.1:0-10589 GCA_009831015.1 Picea engelmannii
TCCATAGGAGAAATTGAGCTTCTCTTACCATTTCTAACTCCCAACCTTAAGTTCTACTTCTCTCCTGATACCAAAGATCCCTCTCCTTTTACCAAGGAGGGATTCTCCTCACGTGTAGGGCCACATATATGCAAGCAGGTTTTTCTTTGCCCGTGTACATGTATCCATATACACGACCTGATAAACTATATCTCGCATACACCCTAATTTATATGGTACACCCTTAAATACTCAAAAAATGAGGACTAAATTTAAAATTTAAACCACTAGAAATGAATAGGAGGGAAAGAGAACTTACTTGGTCTAGACGGTTGTCAATTCCAATGATTGTAGCTCCCGCAATCGATATTTGAAGATCGTGGGAAAATTGGTCCAAAATGCACTATGTGGGTAAGAAACTCAAATGGTATAGTAAATTTGGTGTTGGCCCTTGACCAAGTTTTGGGAGTTTCTTGGTCATGTTGACCTATTTTTGGACTTCAAAATCCTGTCAAAGGAGGAGTGCAAGACAAGGTGGAGATCACGGGATCTTGGCCCTGTTTTGGGCCCCTTTTGGGGTTTCTGGGAATATGTGACGGGAGTGGGATGTCATCCCATGGGTTTACCCATGTTTAGGCCTATTTTGTATGTATAAATAGAAGGATAGGCAATGTAAGAAAGAAGAGAATAGTGAATCTATGTGATGTGATGATATGATAAGTGTTAAAGGCTAAGTGCTAGTACGAATTGTAAGTGCTTTGTGCATGACTATAAGAGACTTGTAGGGTTAAGTGCAGGCCCTTGTAGCAGATTGTGGAGGGATTAGTGTTGTAACGCAAGGAAGAAGGATCTAGTGAGCTGCGCAGATCTTCTATCCTATGTGGAGTAAGGGTTTTGAAGGCTTTGTTCTTGTAACTGATTGACTAAAAACAATAAAGAAGAAGATTTGGTAGACGTAGCCCCAGGGCGGGGATGAACCGCATAAACATTGTGTTATGTGCTTTGTGCTTGGTCTTGATGTGTTCACATGTTATTTGCTAAGTGATTTGATATGTTTAGATAGATCTACTTCTACTTTGTACTTATGATATGTGATAATATTAGATCTGATCAAGATAGTCATGCTTAGTGCTTGATATGTTCATTCTGATCCATTTATATGCTAAGTGCTTGAATACTGTAAATTAGTGTGAATGATGCGAAGCTCTATTTTATTAGCGAAGCGAATAGTGATTGCATATCGAGGGACTGACGGTGCTAAGAGCTATATTAAGTGTTATAATCATAGATCTGTGTCCCCACTAAGGTTGCAGACATCTAAGTCTTGCAACCACCCCTGTCTCTACCTCGGGTGAGACTTCATCTGTTTCATAGGTGTTGACGAAAGGGCCAATAGTTAGAGTTTGTTGGTGCATTGTTGTAGCGTTGAACCCTGGGTCTGCCCCTGTGCCAACCAATGGTTCCATTGTCGGGACTTGAAACTATGATTGCTGGGAACTAAGGAAGAAGAATATTTTTGCAAAGATTCAACCTGGGATTGTGAAAGCTCTGTGTGTAGATCTGTGCCTTAGTGCGCATTATTCTACTTGACTTATAAAGCTCTGTGATAAAGAAAGAAGGTCATATGTAAAAGAAAGAAGCCCGATCTGAAGAAAAGAGGTTGGATCTGAAGGAAAGAAGCAAGATCTAAAAGTTGTGTGCTCTAAGAAAGGTAAAAGTGAGAATTTAATGATTAAAAGAGGTAAGATCTACAAGCTATGTGCTCTAATAAAGGTAAAGATAGTAAATTTTTTTAGATCTGAATGCTTTGTGCTCTGTAGAAGTAAGATAAGTGGAAATTTTAGTTTCTAGAGTATGGATCTAGGTATGTTTAATAAAATTTGTCCTAGTTTGAAAACTAGGGTATTGATAGATGAAAGAAGATTTGCTATTAACATATCTGACAATAATAGTGAAAGATATGTTATACCTATGCATAGAAATAATGTTTGGAATAACAAATGGATGCATGATCCTTGAAAGAATTTATTGCAAGTTAGCTCCTATGATCCTAGTGCACAGTATAGAAGAGGCTAGGGATCATTTAAAAGAAAGAGAGGACTATCCCTCTGTTATAGTTGTAGAAGACGGGGACATCTGGCTAAAGAATGCCCTGGTGGAAGACCTAGTTGCCTCTGTTGCAAAGCTATGGACCATGAAGTGTTGGATTGCCCTAGAATGATTGCTAAGCTTGAAAAAATGAATATGAGTCAAGAAAACCCTAAGGCAAATCCAAAAACTGAGATTATGGAAGAATACCAGAAAGGATCCAAGCAAGCATTTCTACATATGAAAGAAACCTTGAATGATCACCAACATGTCAGATTATCAGAGATATTCAAAGGAAAAGAATGCATCGAAGAAAGAATAGGAGACTTCGACATTGACTGTGTTCTAGATAAAGAAACACAGGTGAATATCATGACAGAGAGAATTTGGGAAGCTATAGGAAGGCCTACTATGATTCCTTCATTAGAAGGAATAGGGTTATTCAGAGGAAAACTGGTAAACCTATGTGGAAGGCTCGCTCAGATACCTATGACCGTCAATGGAACTTCGACAGAGGAAGATTTTGAGATTATTCAATTTGTTGAAGACCACGCCCCATTTACCATGTTAATTGGAAAACCTTGGCTTGATAGAGATCAAGCCAGATGAAAGAAAGAAGAAGAAGTCTTGGAGCAGAAGAAACAAGAGTTGAAAGATTTCATGACTAGAAGGATCGCATACTTGATTGAAAAGCAGGAGAAAAAATCGAATCTATTTGACACTAGAGACCCTAATGTCGAAGATGCAAGAACACTAGAAGACCCACAAAAGACTGAAGTACTTACTCTAGATAAAGAAGAGGTATTACCTCTGAATCCTAGGAAAGAATCTCAACAGTGCGCAGTGACTATGTTAAAAGAAGATAAGAATCAGAATGGAAAAAGACATACCGAGATGAAGCTCACTAGAAAGAAGGATAGAAATCTAAGTAAAAAGAGGGCTAAGATTGAAAAGTTACAAAATATTCCAAAGGGAACTTCACAGACAGAAAATTTGCAGAATTGGAGCTTTGTTGATATATCAAACCAACAACACATGACACTTCGCCATGGCGAAGCAATATAGCCATTGAGGATATTATAACCGTTCGATCGACGCTCCAAATAGGCAGAAAAACAATAAAGGTCTATCATCAGACCATTAGACCGCGCCATAAAGGATCGAACAAGAGTTAATGGAGGCTCATAACCATTGCAAGCGAACCATTTCCGAATTGCCTACTTATCCCGTCATGCCATGCACAGAGAACAATTTTGCTAACTGAGAATTTGAATCTTGTAGACTAAGCGAAGTGTATACAGTGATCATTGCGCTATTGTTGTTTGTTCTAGTGTCATATCTAAGATCATCGTGACCCCGATAATTTTAATCCTGAGCACGTATGTTCGACGAGCTCACTGCAGTTGAAGAATCAATAGTGGAAGTTCTCCTCGACTTAATGACTGAAAGAGTCATGTCAGAGAGAGGAGTGTCTACATCTGTACAAGAATCTTCGACGAGAGGACTTTCGACCTCTCTATCCACTTCTCGAGCCGGTCCATCCCGACCAGTAGATGAAAAGAGAACTAAGCACAGAGACGATCTTGCAAATGCCAAGCTAATCTCGAGTATACTACCCAACTATATACCACCTCTGAGCAGCGCGATAAGTCATGACAGTGTGCCCAAAGAATTTGAGTACACTTTGGTCACTACGTACCTCCCGAAAGGGATACGCGTAGTGCATGCATACCAAGATAAGATCACAGCGTTGAAGTTTAGCGACTTCAACCTCAGCGACAGGAAGGTGTACAACATGCTCTCCCTTCACAAGTATCTAACCAAAAAAAAGGGAAAGAATTCGAAGATTGTCCCCCAGTCATGGACCATAAACCTCGCGCAGTCCACATTGCTCAATTTCATGAAGATTCCTCACTTTGGTAGGCACCAAGAAGTGAACGCATGTGTCAAGTTGTTGTTGTCCTGCTACTATGGCAGATATTTGTGGTTTAATCACCACATCACAGTGGATCCGACGTTGATCAATCAGATCACAGGGCTAAGTATGTAAGGCCCTGACCCACAGGAGTTCTACCCCAGAAAGACCGCGGATCGTGCTCTCGCCCAGAAGATAAAGGACACTTACCAAAATGTCGAGAAGGGAACGTGAGGAAACAAGGTAGATTCTATCTAGAGTGGTGCAGTGTGCCTCGCCTGCTAATTTATTGCATGAAATTTGGTGTGAAAGAATCGACCTACCCAATTCATGGGGTTCGTAGTCGACCTCGCAGGGAAGTGCGCAGAAGGACTTCAGATGAATTGGGTGCAATACCTAGTAAACTAGTTGGAACTTGACAACAGGGAAGCGTAGGATCAAGGATACGAGTTCCACTTTAGCTGGCTTCTCATACTGGTCACTTTCATCCCATGGGAGATGTCAGAAGGTGAGACCTTCCCAAACATTGAGCCCTTTGAACCTCTGGCCGCGAAGTTCAGTACACTGTGGTACTTGAACAACAAGAATAAACAGTGTCAATCAAATCTCGTCTTCCACACTTATTACATCCAGCTGAAGAAAAACATCTAGTCTCAGCCTTTTCTAACCCCGAACACTCTCCACAAGTTCAGGCCCTTGATGAAATTCAACGCAGACCCTCATTTCATCTATATCATAATGCTCACTGATGAGCGCAAACAACAGTTGCAATCATACTACAAGTTAATGGAGGAGGATTTGGAGGAAATCACCAAGGAATGGTTGGAGGACCTCCTCATCCTAGCAAACCCCGTGGAGATATCTGATATTGACAGTCCTGAAGCAGCGCATGATACCCTTGGACCCAGCAAGACAAAGGCGAATGAATATGCCCAAGATGTCAGCAATACCTCTGTGAAGACTGCTTCCATCTCAGCAGATCAAGGAGGAGATGGTGGAGAGATAGATGGTATAGAAGATGAATAGAAGAAAGGCGAGGTTACACCACCTAGATATAAGGAGGACCCCTCAAAGAAAAGGAAGGCTTCCCCACTGAAACCCTCTTCCCAGAAGAAAATGAAAGCCACCAAGACCAAATTGTAGTATCCCTAAATGATGCTTTGCTGGAGATAGCAGAGAAGCAAGAATATAAGCAGGAGGAGGTGTTCAATTGGATCAAGGTTGAACTTCAAGGAGTGAAGCAAGCATTACAGTCCAGTTGCACAGTTTCTACTATGCCTCTGTCAACAGGAAAAGTAGAAATAGGTGATGAGCCAACTCAACTCCATCAGATCACTGATACAGTCGAAGCTCGCCTTCGACGAGCTCAGGAAGAGACATCACAAGCTACCTAGGCTTTAGCGCAAGTACAAAAATATCTTGAGGAGCAATGCAGTGCTTTAGAATGGGAAATTTTTTCTCTGCAAGTGAAGTGAGATGAAGAAAAAGAATAGTTACAAGAAAGAAAGGAACAATTGTTCATTGAGCAACTCGAAGTAAAGGAAATGGTTCACAAAGCACTTCTCTCTGTGACCGTTGTCGAAGTAAAGGCCTAAGAACAAGTTCCACAACATGTGGCACAAATCGAAGAAGTGATCCAACAGCTCTACCAGTGCATCATAGATCTATAATTACGCACTGTACCTGAGACCGCACAACACGTAAGGGACCAACGAGAAGCAACTACCCACAACGTAGTTAATAGATTAAAATCTCTTGCATTGGAATGAAAGAAGCTGAGAAACCACAACGCCGAGACATATGAAAGCCTCATTGAGAACTCGGAGTTATAGAAACTGGAGTCGCAATTCCAGGAAGTGAAGAAGCACGCAGATACACTATAGGTGCAGCTGAAGGCCTTGTCGGCTATCGAAAGAATGAAGAGGTCTCAAGAACAATGCACAGCTTAGCAGAAGATCCATATGCTTCAAAGAAAAGTGATGGAAGTCACTCAATGGCTTCAACCTGTGCAATATAAGGCATGCTTGTTGTTTAGAGAGGTCGAGAGCCAAGGAGCAGAGCTAGAACAAGTCGTCATCATAGTAGAATAGTTCCTAAAAGGGCCAGTGAATGATGTAGTAATCCAAAAGTTCACCGAACAAGAGGCCACATCAAAGCAGCAAGTTGAAGAATATCGATCCAAGCTCGAGGCATTCGAGGCAGAATGTCTCAGATCAGAATGACTCGAGACGAGTCACGGGTGAGTGTTCGGGACCTGTTGGCCCTTGACCAAGTTTTGGGAGTTTCTTGGTCATGTTGACCTATTTTGGCACTTCGATAGCCTATCGAAGGAGGAGCGCAAGATAGAGCGGAGATCACGGGATCTTGGCCCCCTTTTGGGCCCCTTTTTGGGTTTTTGGGAATATGTAACAGGAATGGGATGTCGGCCCATGGGTTTACCCATGTTTAGGCCTATTTTGTATGTATAAATAGAAGGATAGGCAATGTAAGAAAGAAGAGAATAGTGCATCTATGTGATGTGATGATATGCTAAGTGCTAAAGGCTAAGTACTAGTATGAATTGTAAGTTCTTTGTCCATGACTGTAAGAGACTTGCAGGGCTAAGTGCAGGCCCTTGTAGCAGATTGTGGAGGGATTAGTGTTGTAACGCAAGGAAAAAGGATCTAGCAAGCTGCTTAGATCTTCTGTCCTGTGTGGATTAAGCGTTTTGAAGGCTTTGTGCTTATAACTGATTGACTAAAGAAAATAAAGAAGAAGAGTTGGTGGAAATAGCCCCAGGGTGGGGGTGAACCACATAAACACTGTGTTATGTTCTTTGTGCTTGGTCTTGATGTGTTCAGATGTTATTTGCTAAGTGATTTGATATGTTTAGATAGATATACTTCTTCCTTGTACTTATGATATGTGAGAATATTAGATCTAATCAAGATAGTCATGCTTAGTGCTTAATATGCTCATTCTGGTCCATTTATATGCTAAGTGCTTAAATACGGTATATTAGTGTGTATGTTGCGAAGCTCTGTTTTATCAGGGAAGAGAATAATGATTGCATATCGAGGGACTGACGACGCTAAGATTTGTATTAAGTGTTATAATCACATATCTATGTCCCAGCTAAGGTTGGAGACACCTGTGTCTTGAAACCAACCCTACCTCTACCTCGGGTGAGACTTCATCTACTTCGCAGGTGTTTCCGAAAGGGCCGGTAGTTAGGGTTTGTTGGTGCATTGTTGTAGCGTTGAAACCAGGGTCTGCCCCTGTGCCAACAATTGAATATTTTTACTATTAGTAGAAAATTTTTATACACTTTATATAGTTTTTTCTATTTTTTCAACCTAGTGGACTAATAGTGCAGTGGAAGGAGTTGGTTTTGGTGGTTTTGTCCAGGGATTTTTGTAGTTTCTAGCATCATATTTCCCGTTTGTGACTTCAGTAGGTATTCTCTTTTACCAACATATAGGATAGGTTGTCACTCCATCTTGCATATTTTCATTATCCTATGACTATCATATGTATGCCTTAGGTACAAACCCATTTATTAGAAACACTAAGCCTTTTTATTGGTATTAGAAGTGTCGTTATTAAGTGGTAGAAGCTTACCAAACATGGGTGCCCTAGTTAGAACCTTTGTGCCATTTCATGCCCATGCAAACGTTATTCCATAGGACCGAGAGCCCCTTATAGTTCCAATATGAATTTTCATTTGAATGCCATATTCTTTGATCCGAGATAATTTCATCGTGACTTATAAATAATTTCATTAAATGAGCATGAATTAAAGTGCACCATTAAAGAAAAGAAAACTCAAAAATGAAGAGACATAAGCATCAGATCTGAACACAAAAACTTTATAACGGAGTTCGTCCCTGGTGGAATATGTCTTTGGGTCCTGCTCTCTAATGGGTAGGCTCTTTCATTAACTCAAAAAAATAATTTGGAAAAATACATAAGTATACCTCATTTTGAAATCAAGTTGTACAAATAATGCTCAGATTAGAAAACAGACATCACCACTAAATTCATAGTGTCGAATTACCCAAAAATGATTGTCTCCACGCCTCGATCCAACTTTGGCTACACTCCCAAGCCCAAGAATAATTATGTCTCGGTTTCCATGCCCTCTGCAATCTACAATAATGATTGTACCTTACCTTGAAAATCATGTCCGACAGGTCGTACGGTCCATGCCTCCTCCACCCGGCTAGGAGGATCCCCCTTTTAATAAAAAATGCAAGCGATAGGTACCAAGTCATACCCATGACATAGTAGCCATGGGTGGATGTATTAAGACGTAGGCAAAGGTGGAGGTTCTGGGGTCGAACCCCACGGACTTCCATTTTTGTTTGTTATTTGTTATATGGTATATATTACATATCCTCTCCCGCTACATTTTTTGTGTCTCTAGAAGGTCCTCCAAACAAGATATGATGATGGCTATAGTTGGCGTGGTCCCCCATATTTGGCGGACCTCCCAACTAATTTTTGTTTCAAAATTTGTTCATGGGTTGTCATTGTGCATTTGTCGCCTGCCACATGGTAGCCCTTGATTGGGCCACATGGTGACCTCTCATTAGGACACACTTCCCCCTTCTAAGTCATCACTCCACGTCAGTGCACCATGTCAGCGCACCATGTCAACATTCCATGTCAGTTGCATGGATTGACACATGGCATGATCCAATTGTTCCATGGATCGGTTTGAAAATCCAATAACCGGGTGACAAGTGTCACTTCCCTGCTCATGACACATGCATTGTACGGACGGTGATTTCATTTGTATGGACGATAAAGTTAGTAGTACGGATGCTGACTCATCCCCTGTTGATTGGGTTAGGCTGACCAAACTTTGATCGTGAATATATTTCAATCCATAACTCCATTTGATGAGTCATTTGCATCATTAGAAATCTTGCAATGCGCTCTTCGCTATCATGCCATTTTCACTGAATTTTGGGAACTTTGAATTTTTTCCCTTTCTCTGTCTATTAGAGCCATTCTGAGCGTCTTGAGTTTCCCATGTGAGTTATGATTTTTTCTTATCCTTCTCTAGATCCTTTTTGGATCACGCCTTCCCACTGAGAGATTTTTGGACCACCAAAATATTTCATCAATCAACAGGTAAGTGAGGGAAGAGTCCCCTCACTTTGTCCTTCTCGATCCACTTTTCCTTTCTTGGATGTGTGCCTTTTAAGCCTACTCTAAGATAATAAACATCATGCCTGCTTGAAGTCCTCATCCTCATGTCCAGGATGATATTTTCATGTAGTTCATCCAGGTACTCAGGTGAAAACTCATACACTGAAGGTATTGAAACTTCCTCATCCTTATCCATGATCATTGGAGGCTCAAAACATTTCAAGTTTTCAACATTCATAACTGATTAAATCTAGATGTAAGGTGGAAGATCTAGATGAAAAGCATTGGTACCACTTTTCTCCAAGATAGTGAAGGGTCCATAACAAATGGGCTTGAGTTTCTTTCCTTTACCCTTCAATATCTCCTTGTTGATGTGAAGCCATACCTAGTCTCCAACCTGGAACTAATGATCAACCCTGTGCTTGTCATGCCAAGCTTTATAGTGTGCTTGAATTTTCTCCAACTATTTCTGTATTGCCTAGTGTATGTGTTGGATCCTTTGGATGAACTTGTGGGCTCTGTCCTTTGTTCGTTCTTCATTCACATTGGCATCTCTCCCATACATCAAGTCCAAAGGAACCTTTGGTAGGTACCCCAAACATGTCTCAAAAGGTGAACTCTGAGTGGATGAATGTAAAGATCGGTTGTATGCATGTTGTACATAGGTTATATGTTTATCCCATAACTTGGGATGCTTGTTGCAATAGCCTCGAAGAAAAATTACCATTGTTCGGTTTACCACCTCTGTTTGTTCGTTGGTCTGTGGATGGAAATTAGTTCTCCTCTTCAATTTGTTGTCCATCATTCTCCACAAGCTAGTCCAAAAGTCCCCAAGGAATTGAGTATCTTGATCTGAGACATTGGATGTGGGTAATCCAAAGTGAACCCAAACATACTGAAAGAAGATATTAACAATCTGCTCACCAGTGGCCTGCTGTTTACATGGCATCAATATACACATCTTGTTGAACCTATCCACTACAACATACACATAATCATGACCCCCTTTAGTCATTGGTAAACCCCCTAAAAAATCCATGGAGACACTTTCCCATGGATGGGATGGAACATGAAGTGGTGAGTATAGCCCCAATTTTCTATTAGTGGGCTTACAAGTAGAACACATCACACACCCATTTACATATTTAGTTACAATTTCTTTCATTTGAGGATAGTAAGAAAACCTCTGCAAATGAGCCATATTTTTTCCTACTCCAAAATGCCTAGACACAAGAGAAGTGTGAGCTTCTCGTATTACATGGACTCGTTCACTTGTCAGAATACATAGCTTTCCAAGATGGTAGAGTAGTTTTCCCTGTAGACAATAGTTCTCTACCTGTGAACCAAGGGTTAGCTTCGCATATACTTCCTTAAAATATTCATCGATGGCATACTTTTCTACATAGTGATCATGAGATAAATAAGTATTCTTCAAAATAATAGAAGCAACAATAGGAGGTCTAGAAAGCAT